>JAPXFY010000486.1:40000-45000 GCA_030674185.1 Monoplex corrugatus | reverse complement strand
TTTTGTCTGTCTGTGTTTTTCTTTGTCTGGCTGTTTGTCTGTCTGTGTTTTTCTTTGTCTGGCTGTTGTCTGTCTGTGTTTTTCTTTGTCTGGCTGTCTGTCTGCTGTGTTTTTCTTTGTCTGGCTGTTTGTCTGTCTGTGTTTTTCTTTGTCTGGCTGTTTCTGTCTTGTCTGTTGTGTTTTTCTTTGTCTGGCTGTTTGTCTGTCTGTGTTTTTCTTTGTCTGGCTGTTTGTCTGTCTGTTTTTCTTTGTCTGGCTGTTTGTCTGTGTTTTTCTTTGTCTGGCTGTTGTCTGTCTGTGTTTTTCTTTGTCTGGCTGTTCTGTCTGTGTTTTTCTTTGTCTGGCTGTCTGTCTGTGTTTTTCTTTGTCTGGCTGTCTGTCTGTGTTTTTCTCTTGTCTGGTCTTGCCTGTCTGTCTGTGTTTTTCTTGTCTGTTGTCTGCTTGTTTTTCTTTGTCTGGCTGTCTGTCTGTGTTTTTCTTTGTCTGGCTGTCTGGCTGTGTTTTTCTTTGTCTGTCTGTCTGTCTGTGTTTTTCTTTGTCTGGCTGTCTGTCTGTGTTTTTCTTTGTCTGTCTGTCTGTCTGTGTTTTTTTGTCTGGCTGTCTGTGTTTTTCTTTGTCTGGCTGTCTCTCTGTGTTTTTCTTTGTCTGGCTGTCTGTCTGTGTTTTTCTTTGTCTGGCTGTCTGTGTGTTTTTCTTTGTCTGGCTGTCTGGCTGTGTTTTTCTTTGTCTGGCTGTCTGTCTGTGTTTTTCTTTTGTCTGGCTGTCTGTCTGTGTTTTTCTTTGTCTGGCTGTCTGTCTGTGTTTTTCTTTGTCTGGCTGTCTGTCTGTGTTTTTCTTTGTCTGTCTGTCTGTCTGTGTTTTTCTTTGTCTGGCTGTTGCTGTCTGTGTTTTTCTTTGTTGTGTCTGGCTGTCTGCTGTCTGTGTTTTTCTTTGTCTGGCTGTCTGTCGGTTTTTCTTTGTCTGTCTGTCTGTTGTTTCTTTTTGTCTGGCTGTCTGTCTGTGTTTTTCTTTGTCTGGCTGTCTGCTGTTGTGTTTTTCTTTGTCTGGCTGTCTGTGTCTGTCTGTCTGTTTTCTTGTCTGGCTGCCTGTCTTGTTTTTCTTTGTCTGTGCTGTCTGTGTTTTCTTTGTCTGGCTGTGGTCTGTTTCTGTTTTTTTGTCTGGCTGTCTGTCTGTCTGTGTTTTTCTTTGTCTGGCTGTCTGCTGTCTGTGTTTTTCTTGCTGGCTGTCTGTCTGTGTTTTTTTGTCTGTCTGGCTGTCTGGCTGTCTGTGTTTTTCTTTGTCTGTGTTTTTTCTTTGTCTGTCTCTCTGTCTGTCTGTGTTTTTCTTTGTCTGGCTCTCTGTCTGTCTGTGTTTTTTCTTTGTCTGGCTGTCTGTCTGTGTTTTTCTTTGTCTGTCTGGCTGTCTGGCTGTCTGTGTTTTTCTTTGTGTTTTTCTTTGTCTGGCTCTCTGTCTGTCTGTGTTTTTCTTTGTCTGGCTGTCTGTCTGTGTTTTTCTTTGTCTGGCTGTCTGTCTGTCTGTCTGTCTGTCTGTGTTTTTCTTTGTCTGGCTGTCTGTCTGTCTGTCTGTCTGTGTTTTTCTTTGTCTGGCTGTCTGTCAGTCTGTCTGTCTGTGTTTTTCTTTGACTGGCTGTCTGTCTATGTTTTTCTTTGTCTGGCTGGCTGTCAGCTTTTCCTCAAACTTTCCTGACTGGTTTTTTGCAAGGAGGGACCAAATGTTAACCCCTTGACTCCCTCAGCCTATCCACTAGCATCGTGTTTTGTCAACCATGACAGCAAAGCAAACATTTAACCCTTTGACTGTCATGACGCGTTTGTGGAGGCTGTAAGTATACATAGAGTACATCAGAAGGAATGGAATTAACTAAGTTTCAAGAATGTGCGTGTTCTGATGTGTTAGTTCCTCACTTACACAATCATGCACGACCAATCCTTAAAACACTCACACACACACACACACACACACACACACACACACACACACACACACACACACACAAAACACACACACACACACACACACACACACACACACACACACACACACACACACACACTTACACACACACACACACAAAACAGGAAAGTGCGGAGGAATAGCGCGCACCATATGATACCATAATTAAAGTGCACACACGCACGCACGCACACACACACACACACTCCAGGTCAATACTTATTATTAACCCTTATCTCCACAGACTCTAAAAATGCAAGGGACATTTATATACAGGGGGGGGGGGGGGTGCGAAAGTAGGTATACAGTTATGAAAAAAGAAAACACGTACAATACTCATTGCACTTATTATACAAACAACTGAATATTGCATATATATACATGTAATAACAAGCACAGCCTTAATCCCTCAGATACTCAAACTGCTTGCCGTCGGTATTCACACACTCCTCTAATCGAGAGCGGAATTAAGCATTATAGTAATGATGTGATACTTACTGTATACCTACTTTTGCACACACACACACACACACACACACACACACACACACACACACACACACACACACACACACACACACACACACACACACACACCCTGTATGTATATTCCCAAGGCAAGAGGAAAAGTTGTACACTTCTGCAGTCTTGTGTTCTCAGATTGAACTTCTTAAGAAATATGAATAGTCTCTCTCCGTAGACTAGGAGCAAGTTGTGAATGATACCGGTATGAACCATGTCACTTAGTCCCTGGTTATCACTGTTATTTTTGTTTAATTAAAGCCCAGCCGACTGCGTAGAGCCATATCAGGGCTATAACCCCGTCTCAAAACACACGATACTTCAGTAGGGAAAAAAAAAAGGAAAAGAAAATTAATGACACATATCAATGCATTCGCGCACATAATATCTAAGGACATGACCCTGGCGTTGACCACTCCGTCCAATTTATCGCACAAGGGATTTAAAAAAATATTCCTGAATACAAATTTAAACATAACTGAGGACACTAAAACATGTAAAAACGGGTCTAAATTACCTAAAATTGCTTCCGCATATCTCATTTCCCTAGAACCAAAAATGCGCTTAATACATGTACCCCATTATCAATCCTAAGAGAAAATACATAAGCCTTTATCGAACACGTACAGGTGAATGGACCAGCAAGGCAGAAAATGATAGGAAGAAATGACAGAAAGCAAAAGGAACAAAGCAGAAACCAAGAGAGTGACAGAAAAGATGAAATTTTTAGCGCAGAATTTCCAGAAGGTGGGGATACTATTTATACTGAAAGAGCCCCCGGCATCCCCACGGGGGGGGGGGGGGGGGGTAAGCGAACGTCTTTCGTCTGCTTGGTGATATTTTGTATAAAAAAAAAGAAGAAGAATTGCTTCCTATATATTAATAAGACAACAGGCGCGTGAACGTATACAATATTCATGACAGTGACTTCCGCACCCTATCCACCAGTCAGGGAGTCAGGGAGTCGAAGGGTTAAATTTTTGCAGTTGGTGGCTAGGGTGCGGGAGTCAAAGAGGAATAAAGAGAGCGACGTGTGTTGTTGCCTTCGAGCTGAACCCGTCAGACATTCCACGCTATACACCTTCCCCCTTCCTCTCTTTGTGTCTGTCCGGTCTCCATCACGGCACAACAAAGAACATGAAGGAAGGGACAGTGGCGGTGATACCTCAACATTTGCTCCCATCTCAACCCCATGCCAGGCATGGTTTTTATTATTATTATTATGATTGTTATTTATTATTATTATAATAATGATAATAATAATAATGATATTATTATTATATTATTATTATTATTGTTGTTGTTGTTGTTGTTAGTAATGGCTCTACGCTGTCGGCTGAGCTTTAAAGAACAATAGGAATTATTATTATTATTATTATTGTTGTTATTATTGTTGTTATTATTATTATTATTGTTATGATGATGATGATTATGATGATGGTGATGATTATGATGATGATGATGATGATGATTATTATTATTAATTTCTTGATTATCGGTGTTGTTCTTCAGCATTCAGATAGTTGTGGCATGCGTTGTTTTGGCGCCCTCTGTGCAGGGGATATGTTGCTGCACACTTGGCATATTCAGTGTTCGATGGGGTGCATGTTGGGTGTTCTCATGTTTTCATATTTAGATAGGGGATATGTTACTACACACTACGTATATTGGGGATATGTTACTACGCACTACGTATATTGGGGATATGTTACTACACACTACGTATATTGGGGATATGTTACTACACACTACGTATATTGGGGATATGTTACTACGCACTACGTATATTGGGGATATGTTACTACGCACTACGTATATTGGGGATATGTTACTACACACTACGTATATTGGGGATATGTTACTACGCACTACGTATATTGGGGATATGTTACTACGCACTACGTATATTGGGGATATGTTACCACGCACTACGTATATTGGGGATATGTTACTACGCACTACGTATATTGGGGATATGTTACTACACACTACGTATATTCAGACTTTGGTGCGCGTGCGTGCTGGGGGTGTTTTAGTGTTTTCGTAAGCCACCATATACTGGGATAACTTACAAAGATCTTTAACCTGCGTATTCGATGTTCATGCGTGCGTGTACCTTTTATTTTTCCACTTGCGCTCTGGAAACAACAGCGTCGATAGTAAAAGCCTTTAGTGCTTTCGTGTTGCATGGTGTAAACAAGGTTAACTGATGACCGGGTCCGAATGCGTCATACAGCGCATGGTCGAACAGCACCTCTTCCGCTCGGCGATATGGTTCCCGTGAGGCGTGGGGAGATGGGAGGTGATTGTCTGAAGAGTGGTGAGGCTTTGTTGCTCTGGGTCCCATTCTGTTGTTTGTTTCTTGTTAACATTGTGAACTTAAGCACTTTGATGTTTCCGGTGGAGATATTCTGAAGACATTTCCCTTTCAGTATGAATAGTATCCACACACTTTCTGGAAATTCTGGCCAGAAATGTCCGCTTTTCTGTCAGTCTCTTTGTGTCTGCCTTACCCTTTGCTTTCT
>JAPXFY010000486.1:15000-17500 GCA_030674185.1 Monoplex corrugatus | reverse complement strand
TGTTGCCGTTGTTGTTGTCGTCGTCGTTGTTGTAGTAGCAGTAGTAATAGTGACAGTAGAAGAAGAAGAAGAAAAAGTAGTAGTAGTGGTAGTAGCAACAGCAGCAGTAGTTGTAGTAGTAGTTGTTGTTGTAGTAGTAGTAGCAGCAGTAGTAGTAATGATAGTAGTTATAGCAGCAATAATAGTAGTAGTAGTTGTTGTTGTAGCAGCAGCAATAGCAGTAGCAGCAGTAATAGTAATATTAGACGTAGTAGTTGTTGTAGCAGTAATAGTAGTAGTAGACATAGTGGTGGTAATAGTAGAACAGAAGTAGCAGTAGTAGTAGTTGTAGCAGTAACAGTAGTAGCAGTAGTAATGGTAGTAGTAGTAGTAGTAGTACTAGTAGTAGCAACAGTAGTTGTTGTAGTTGTAGTAGTAGTAGTAGAAGTAGCAGCTGTTGTTGTAGCAGTAATAGTAGTAATAGTGGTAGGGTTAGTAGTTGTCATAGTAGTACTGGTACTAGCAGTAGCAGCTGCAGCAGTAGTAGTTTTAATAGTAGTAATAGCTGCAGCAGTAGTAGTAGCAGTAGCAGTAATAGTAGTTGTAATAGTAGTAATAGCTGCAGCAGTAGCAGTAGTAGTAGTTGTAATAGTAGTAATAGCTGCACCAATAGTAGCAGCAGTAGCAATAATAGTAGTAATAGCTGCAGCAGTAGTAGTAGCAGTAGCAGTAGTAGCAGTTGTAATAGTAGTAATAGCTGCAGCAGTAGTAGTAGTTGTAATGGTAGAGCTGTAGCAGTAGTAGCAGTTGCAGTAGTAGTAGTTGTAATAGTAGTAAGAGCTGCAGCAGTAGCAGTAGTAGCAGTAGCAGCAACAGTACTAGTAGTAGTTGGAATAGTAGCAATAGCTGCAGCAGTTGCAGTAGTAGTTGTAATAGTAGTAATAGCTGCAGCAGTAGCAGTAGTAGCAACAGTAGTAGTAGTTGTAATAGTAGTAATAGCTGCAGCAGTAGCAGTAGTAGTTGTAATAGTAGTAATAGCTGCAGCAGTAGCAGTAGTAGCAACAGTAGTAGTAGTAGTTGTAATAGTAGTAATAGCTGCAGCAGTAGCAGTAGTAGTAACAGTAGTAGTAGTTGTAATAGTAGTAAGAGCTGCAGCAGTAGCAGTAGTAGTTGTAATAGTAGTAAGAGCTGCAGCACTAGCAGTAGTAGTTGTAATAGTAGTATTAGCTGCAGCAGTAGCAGTAGCAGCAACAGTAGTAGTTGTAATAGTAGTAAGAGCTGCAGCAGTAGCAGTAGCAGCAACAGTAATAGTTGTAATAGTAGTAAGAGCTGCAGCAGTAGCAGCAGTAGCAGTAGCAGCAACAGTAGTAGTTGTAATAGTAGTAAGAGCTGCAGCAGTAGCAGTAGTAGCAGTAGCAGCAACAGTAGTAGTTGTAATAGTAGTAATAGCTGCAGCAGTAGCAGCAACAGCAGTAGTAGTTGTAATAGTGGTAATAGCTGCAGCAGTAGCAGTAGTAGCAACAGTAGAAGTTGTAAAAGTAGTAATAGCTGCAGCAGTAGCAGTAGTAGCAACAGTAGTAGTAGTTGTAATAGTAGTAATAGCTGCAGCAGTAGCAGTAGTAGCAACAGTAGTAGTTGTAATAGTGGTAATAGCTGCAGCAGTAGCAGCAGCAACAGTAGTAGTTGTAATAGTAGTAATAGCTGCAGCAGTAGCAGTAGTAGCAGTAGCAGCAACAGCAGTAGTAGTTGTAATAGTGGTAATAGCTGCAGCAGTAGCAGTAGTAGCAACAGTAGAAGTTGTAATAGTAGTAATAGCTGCAGCAGTAGCAGTAGTAGCAACAGTAGTAGTAGTTGTAATAGTAGTAATAGCTGCAGCAGTAGCAGTAGTAGCAACAGTAGTAGTTGTAATAGTGGCAATAGCTGCAGCAGTAGCAGCAGCAACAGTAGTAGTTGTAATAGTAGTAATAGCTGCAGCAGTAGCAGTAGTAGCAACAGTAGTAGTTGTAATAGTGGTAATAGCTGCAGCAGTAGCAGTAGTAGCAACAGTAGTAGTAGTTGTAATAGTAGTAATAGCTGCAGCAGTAGCAGTAGTAGCAACAGTAGTAGTAGTTGTAATAGTGATAATAGCTGCAGCAGTAGCAGCAGTAGTAGTAGTTGTAATAGTAGTAATAGCTGCAGCAGTAGCAGTAGTAGCAACAGTAGTAGTAGTTGTAATAGTGGTAATAGCTGCAGCAGTAGCAACAGTAGTAGTAGTTGTAATAGTAGTAATAGCTGCAGCAGTAGCAGTAGCAGTAATAGTAGTTGTAATAGTAGTAATAGCTGCAGCAGTAGCAGTAGTAGCAGTAGCAGCAGCAACAGCAGTAGTTGTAATAGTGGTAATAGCTGCAGCAGTAGCAGTAGTAGCAACAGTAGTAGTAGTTGTAATAGTGGTAATAGCTGCAGCAGTAGCAACAGTAGAAGTTGTAATAGTAGTAATAGCTGCAGCAGTAGCAGTAGTAGCAACAGTAGTAGTAGTTGTAAT
>JAPXFY010000486.1:0-5000 GCA_030674185.1 Monoplex corrugatus | reverse complement strand
AAGACTACCGAGTTACTCAACACCTTCGACCTAACTCAAGCCATCCAAACTCCAACCCACATTAAAGGACATACACTAGACTGGCTTGTACACAGAGACAGTGACAATATCCTCCAGTCCACTGATGTCATTCAAACTCTCCCTTCTGACCACTACTGCATCCTGAGCCAACTTCAACTATCAAAACCTCCTCCACGTCAAATCTACGTCATGGCCAGAAACCTGTCAACCATCGACTTTCCATCGTTCAACAGCAACCTCCATTCCCAACTCCTCAATTCTCAGCCAACTTCTGCCGACGATCTTGACGCTGTCCTCCGCAATTGCCTCGATCAGCATGCTCCAACCACCCAAAGGAAGGTCTCTCATCGTCCCCCTTCACCCTGGTATGCTGCCGCTGGACCTCAGCTCCAGGCTGCCAAGCGTGAGAGAAGACGTGCTGAGAGACGGATGATCAAACACAAATCAACTGTGCATAAACAATCCTTCCAGTCTGCAAAGAAAGCATTTGATAAACTTGTCCATAGTGCAAAGGTTTCATTCTATAATGCTAAAATTACGTCTGCCACAACTTTTAAACAGCTCTTCAACATTACTAACACTCTTCTCTGTAAAACTAAAAACAGCCCTATACCTTCTCATGTTCCACCTGCTGACCTTCCTCTAGCATTCTCTAACTTCTTTAATGGGAAACTTTTTGACATTCGTGATAGTCTCGATTCGCAAAATACCCCTCCTCTTTCAATGCCTGAACCAACCTTCTCTGGCTGTCCACTGACATCCTTTCAGCCTGTCTCTGAGTCTTTTGTGAAGAAAACTATCAAGGATTCTGCTATCAAAACCAGTGAATTAGACCCCCTCCCGGCTTCTGTTTTGACACAATGTTTGGATACTCTACTCCCATTCTTTACATCTGTCATCAATCATTCACTGGTGTCAGGCATCTTCCCAAGCTCATTCAAATCAGCTATTGTCAAACCTCTCCTAAAGAAACCTTCTCTTGATCCAGATATTCTCAAAAACTACCGGCCTGTCTCCAATCTCCCCTTTCTTTCCAAGGTAACTGAAAAAATTATTTTACACCAACTTCTAGAACATCTTGAATCAAACCATTTATTATATCCCAATCAGTCAGCATATAGATCAGGACATAGCACTGAAACTGCTTTATTGAAAATTGTGAACGATCTTCTGACATCCCTTGATGATGGTGACATTTCTCTTCTCTCTCTCTTAGATTTGTCTGCTGCCTTCGACACTATAGACCATGAGATACTGCTTTGGCGCCTCCACAACTGCTACGGAATTTCTGGCTCCGCTCTCTCCTGGTTTCAGTCATATCTCTCTGACCGCACACAGACTGTATCTGTAAATGGCTTGCCCTCACCTCCCTCAGCCCTCAGATATGGCGTTCCTCAAGGATCCGTCCTGGGTCCAGTTCTCTTTGTTTTGTACACGCAGCCTCTCGCAAATATTATTCTCCGCCATTCTGTATCACATCATAGCTTCTCAGATGACAATCAAATTTACAATTCTGGTCCCATCTCTAATGTAAACAACATCGTACAAACCACTAAAGCCTGCATTTCCGACGTGAAAGACTGGATGACTTGTAACAAATTACAACTAAACCAAGACAAAACTGAAATGATTTTCATTACTCCTAAAAAACTTCTCAACTGTGACTTAATTCCATCTTCCATATCACTGAATGGGACAGACATCACCCTCTCCCAAAAAGTTAAGAATCTAGGTGTCACCATCGACAACACTCTTAACTTTCAGCAGCATGTCTCAAACATCTGTCGTGTCTGTTACCTTGAACTTCGTAGAATAGGTTCCATCCGTCATCTCCTTACTCTCGAAGCTACTAAAATATTAGTTTGTGCTTTCGTTCTTTCTCGTCTTGACTATTGTAATTCCCTTCTGTCTGGTTCCCCAAAACAGCTCCTTGACAAACTTCAGAAAGTACAGAACCATGCCGCTCGGCTAGTATTTCGGTCTTCCAAATTTCAGCATGTCTCTCCTCTTCTCCAAGACTTGCATTGGTTACCTGTGTTGAAAAGGATCCAACATAAAATTGCTGTTCAGTGCTTCAGATACTTCGACAATTCTATTCCCTCTTACCTGTCTGAATATCTTCAACTATACGTTCCATCTCGTCATCTTCGTACCTCAGCCGATACCCGCTTATTTCGAATCCCAACTTTTCGAACAAAATCATATGGTGAGCGATCCTTTTCTTTTCAAGCCCCTTCCTCATGGAATTCACTTCCCTACCCGCTGAGGCACAAAACAAGTCTTCAGTCATTTAAATCTGGCTTGAAAACGCATCTCTTTCCTCTCTGAAATTTATTAACCTAAAAGAGCTATGCTGTCTGCGCGCTAGCGTGCTTCTGTGTATGTTATTGCTGTGCGCCTATAGATATGTCTCGGGGTGGGAGGAGGATATGTGTGTGTGTGCCAGAGAGTAGGTACTAATATTTGATATTATTAACGGTGTGTATGTGCTTGTGGGATGGAGTGACAGAGGTCCGCCATGTATGATGAAAATTATATTAGGCCTATGTTTCTATGTTCGATGTAATGTGTATTGTACAGTTTGTAAGCGCTTAGGGCTTTCCAGAAAGATTAGGCGCTCTAAATGCCCTTAATAATAATAATAATGTTGAGTCCATGGTTTTTTGCCAACTGGTCCGCTAGCTGTGCGCGCACATGTTGACTCGGGAGATTGGAAAAATCTCCACCCTTTACCCACCAGGCGGGAGGTACCCAGGCAGGATCGAACCCCAGACCTTCTGATTGGACGTCTGATGTCTCACTACCGCGCCCTTTATGATGATTATTTTATGGGACGGTCTTTTGTTCATCGCTGTCTGCATGGTCAGACCACATCTGGCGATGACTGTGGCTGTTACCTCCCCTGCCCCAGTTCCTGCTCATTAGGGAGAACAGTGGCAGCATGGTTCAGACCTTCGCCTGCCAGTAACTAAACTAAACTCCAGGTTCCACGGTTCGCTTCCCGTAGAGGCCTCGACTTTTCTCCTCACTTTGACCGGAAAATCGAACTGAACGTCTAGTCCTTCGGAAGGGGACGAAAAACGAGTCAGACCCATGTGCCTTCTGGCTGTGCACGCTAAAGATCCCACGGCAGTTGAAAATCGTGAAGAGCAGGGCATTGCCCGGCTGTCTTGGTATAAAACATTGGAGAGATAGAGGTTGACTTCCCAGGTCCCACCCCTGGAAGACCAAATAGTCTTCTTGCCTTTCTGAAGTCTTAGTAAACAAAATAAGAATATGAATGTGAATTTGAAGCGAGGAAGAGGGGATGGGCGCCGCCTCCTGGTGCTGGCCTTGGGAAAAAGTTACCGCCTCACTCCCCTACGACCCCAGAGTTATGGAACCATCTTGCAAGACCTCAGGACCTGGCCAGCTCATGGGTTTATGTGCAGGTTTGAGGCTTGTGCCGTGATTATTCTGGATCTTCTCCATCACATGGCACCTGTGACGTTAGTGTATATCGGATTCATTCCGAGCGTGGAGACGTCATCTTGAGAAACTGAAACCAGTTCCTGCCTATTGCCATGGAGCTTGGTGGTCAGAGGAGTTGTAGTCGGCCATGTCTCCTGTCGCTTCAGTCGATAGAGGTGACGTGGCTGTAATACGTGTTCAGTGTTGGTCCTCTTGATCGCGGGGACAGTTTGAACTTGCGATGGTGACGTTAACGGTAATGAAAATGATGACGCAGTGACGTCAGTGTTTATGACGAAATGAGAATGATGTCAGTTGAAATGATGACGACGATGACGGTAATGATGAGACCGTCGATGATGACGACAACGGCAGTGATGATTCTGCTGGTTTTGTTGTTGTTGTTGTTTTGTTTTTGTTTTTGTTTTGTTTTTGTTTTTTGGGGGGAGGGGGGGGGGGGGTTCTGTCTCATCTTCTACATCGCTTTTATGTCCACAGAGAGTTCTGCCTGAACTGTTCTTTGGAAATGCTATGATGGTGTTTGATTTGGATGAAGATCAGGATGCTGCCTAGTTCTCTTCTAGTATGAGACTGCTTGACAAGGATGTACTCTACACTTCCTTTCATGATATGTCCTAGTACCAACCAGGCTCGTGAGATACAGGTACCTTTGGTGTTGGTCAGGGTATTTGAGCAATATCCTCAGTAACGCATCACTGAAGTGAATTAGGCTCGACTGCGTGATCCTAGTTTTCCCAATGAGCCAATAACACTCTCAATCTTAGATAGGAGCGGATTGAGGCTGAATAATATCGCAATGATAATGACAAGATTGATGGGATTTGAACCCAGAATTTTCAAGGCAGTGGTCCGTTTTGCTGACCATTGCACCAAGGTGACCTGTGTGATTCACTGTGTCAGTTCTTGTTTGTTTTTTTTTGTTTTGTTTGTTTGTTGTTGTTGCTGTTTGGGTTTTTTTGTACGTTTTTTTGTTTTTGTTTTTGTTTTTGTTTTTTGCTTAAATTTGCAGTGTTAACGATGGTGACAATGCTGACAACGATGGCATTATTGACGATGATGATTCCAAATGTTTCAGTCGGATTCATATGAAGAGATCTTCACCGTCAGTCAATCCAGCTCCACATCCCCCACAACGGACAACGACAGCGAACAGCCGGGCACTCAGCTGCTCACTTCCCCCACCCAGCACCCACCGCCCCCAGCACACACCTCCCAAACCTCGCAGTTCATCTACAGCCCCTCAGACATCCCCCTGGACTACCACGAAGCCTGTCGAATGCGGCAGCGAAGTCACAGCTTCAGCCAGCCCCGTCGCCAGAATCAGAGTTTCGACAGCACAGAGTCCAACACGGCCTACGCTTCCTCCACGCTGGGTCGGGGTGAAGGTCGGCGGCAGGGTGAAGGTCAGAGTCAAGGTCAGGGTCAAGGTCAAGGTCAGGGTCGTCTGAAAGAGCATCGGCGTCGCGCGCGTCGTGCCGTGACCTTGGCCAACCTGGACCACCAGCAGC
>JAPXFY010004863.1:0-16640 GCA_030674185.1 Monoplex corrugatus | reverse complement strand
ATTTTGTTTGATATTGACATATTATATACCCTGTCCTCCCTGTCTGTCTGTCTGGTGCAGAGCTTTTTCCTTTTTTTGTTATTTTGTTTTGATATTGACATATTGTATACCCTGTCCTCAAAGTCTGTCTGGTGCACAGCTTTTTTCCTTTTTTACTTATTTTGTTTTGATATTGACATATTGTATACCCTCTCCTCCCTGTCTGTCTGGTGCACAGCTTTTTCCTTTTTTTGTTATTTTGTTTGATATTGACATATTGTATACCCTGTCCTCCCTGTCTGTCTGTCTGGTGCAGAGCTTTTTCCTTTTTTTGTTATTTTGTTTTGATATTGACATATTGTATACCCTCTCCTCCCTGTCTGTCTGGTGCACAGCTTTTTCCTTTTTTTGTTATTTTGTTTTGATATTGACATATTGTATACCCTCTCCTCAAAGTCTGTCTGGTGCACAGCTTTTTCCTTTTTTACTTATTTTGTTTTGATATTGACATATTGTATACCCTCTCCTCCCTGTCTGTCTGTCTGGTGCACAGCTTTTTCCTTTTTTGTTATTTTGTTTTGATATTGACATATTGTATACCCTCTCCTCCCTGTCTGTCTGTCTGGTGCACAGCTTTTTCCTTTTTTACTTATTTTGTTTTGATATTGACATATTGTATACCCTGTCCTCAAAGTCTGTCTGGTGCAGAGCTTTTTCATTTTTTACTTATTTTGTTTTGATATTGACATATTGTATACCCTGTCCTCCCTGTCTGTCTGGTGCACAGCTTTTTCATTTTTTACTTATTTTGTTTTGATATTGACATATTGTATACCCTGTCCTCCCTGTCTGTCTGGTGCACAGCTTTTTCCTTTTTTTGTTATTTTGTTTTGATATTGACATATTGTATACCCTGTCCTCCCTGTCCCGTCCCAACCCCTCACCCCCGTTCTTTTTCCCATTTTGCCAGGAGACGGTCGATTCAGTTCCATCAGCATGAAATTTGTCAGAATTGGGGGAGGTGGAACACAGTGTGTATGTTTGCAGGTGTGTGTGTGTGTGTGTGTGTGTGTGTGTGTGTGTGTGTGTGTGTGTGTGTGTGTGATTTTTCAGCTGTTCAATGAAAATTCTTCATCAAATTTACATGATAGATTCGATGCAAAATGATACATAAAAAAAATTGTGCTTATAGTCAAAATCCTTCAGATGGGTTGGATCCGGCCTTTTTTTTATTAACTTTTTTTTTTGTTACTTTTTTTTTCATAATACATAAAGTCATTTACAAGTATAACATCAAACACATCTCAGTCCAAGAAAAAGTCAGAATGTGCCAAACAAAGAAGACAGAAATATAAAAACAAAACGTACAAAGGGACAAAGCACTGTGACCAGTCAGCTACATTTCCAAAGTCAACAATGCAATAGGTCCAAAGTCAACAATGCAATAGGTCCAAAGTCAACAATGCAATAGGTCCAAAGTCAACAATGCAATAGGTCCAAAGTCAGTGCAATAGGTCCAAAGTCAACAATGCAATAGGTCCAAAGTCAGTGCAATAGGTCCAAAGTTAACAATGCAATAGGTCCAAAGTCAACAATGCAATAGGTCCAAAGTCAACAATGCAATAGGTCCAAAGTCAACAATGGAATAGGTCCAAAGTCAATGCAATAGGTCCAAAGTCAACAATGCAATAGGTCCAAAGTCAGTGCAATAGGTCCAAAGTCAGTGCAATAGGTCCAAAGTCAACAATGCAATAGGTCCAAAGTGAACAATGCAATAGGTCCAAAGTCAACAATGCAACAGGTCCAAAGTCAGTGCAATAGGTCCAAAGTCAACAATGCAATAGGTCCAAAGTCAACAATGCAATAGGTCCAAAGTCAGTGCAATAGGTCCAAAGTCAACAATGCAATAGGTCCAAAGTCAGTGCAATAGGTCCAAAGTCAACAATGCAATAGGTCCAAAGTCAGTGCAATAGGTCCAAAGTCAACAATGCAATAGGTCCAAAGTCAACAATGCAATAGGTCCAAAGTCAATGCAATAGGTCCAAAGTCAACAATGGAATAGGTCCAAAGTCAATGCAATAGGTCCAAAGTCAACAATGCAATAGGTCCAAAGTCAGTGCAATAGGTCCAAAGTCAGTGCAATAGGTCCAAAGTCAACAATGCAATAGGTCCAAAGTCAATACAATAGGTCCAAAGTTAACAATGCAATAGGTCCAAAGTCAACAATGCAATAGGTCCAAAGTCAACAATGCAATAGGTCCAAAGTCAACAATGCAATAGGTCCAAAGTCAACAATGCAATAGGTCCAAAGTCAGTGCAATAGGTCCAAAGTCAACAATGCAATAGGTCCAAAGTCTGCAATAGGTCCAAAGTCAACTATGCAATAGGTCCAAAGTCAACAATGCAATAGATCCAAAGTCAACAATGCAATAGGTCCAAAGTCAATGCAATAGGTCCAAAGTCAACAATGCAATAGATCCAAAGTCAACAATGCAATAGGTCCAAAGTCAACAATGCAATAGGTCCAAAGTCAATGCAATAGGTCCAAAGTCAACAATGCAATAGGTCCAAAGTCAACAATGCAATAGGTCCAAAGTCAACTATGCAATAGTTCCAAAGTCAACAATGCAATAGGTCCAAAGTCAACAATGCAATAGGTCCAAAGTCAACAATGCAATAGGTCCAAAGTCAGTGCAATAGGTCCAAAGTCAACAATGCAATAGGTCCAAAGTCAATGCAATAGGTCCAAAGTCAACAATGCAATAGGTCCAAAGTCAACAATGCAATAGGTCCAAAGTCAATGCAATAGGTCCAAAGTCAACAATGCAATAGGTCCAAAGTCAACAATGCAATAGGTCCAAAGTCAGTGCAATAGGTCCAAAGTCAACAATGCAATAGGTCCAAAGTCAGTGCAATAGGTCCAAAGTCAACAATGCAATAGGTCCAAAGTCAACAATGCAATAGGTCCAAAGACAACAATGCAATAGGTCCAAAGTCAACAATGCAATAGGTCCAAAGTCAACAATGCAATAGGTCCAAAGTCAATGCAATAGGTCCAAAGTCAACAATGCAATAGGTCCAAAGTCAACAATGCAATAGGTCCAAAGTCAATGCAATAGGTCCAAAGTCAACAATGGAATAGGTCCAAAGTCAGTGCAACAGGTCCAAAGTCAATGGAATAGGTCCAAAGTCAACAATGCAATAGGTCCAAAGTCAATGCAATAGGTCCAAAGTCAATGCAATAGGTCCAAAGTCAACAATGCAATAGGTCCAAAGTCAGTGCAACAGGTCCAAAGTCAATGCAATAGGTCCAAAGTCAACAATGCAATAGGTCCAAAGTCAATGCAATAGGTCCAAAGTCAACAATGCAATAGGTCCAAAGTCAACAATGCAATAGGTCCAAGCTGTCAAGAGTGAGACAAGATAGATCTGTCCTTTCCTGTTTGTGAGTATACTTCACTGAGGAGGTTTTTTTTGTTCTCTCAGCAAAAAACATGTATTTCACAGAACCAAATCAGACACATGTGATCCATATAATCACCATTTCCAAAATCTGACCCCTCAGTTGTTCTAAGCATTTCAGTCGCATGAAAAATACTGAACGACAGTTTGCTTTGCCTTCAGTGTTGGACACACTCCCGCACCTGGCTGTTTGTGTCGTGTTTATAATCTGAGAGAAATGAAGCCAAATTACTTCAGAACAACAATGATATTAAGATGAGCAGTAAGAAAGCCAGTTTTAACATAGAGCACTCCTAGATTCAAACCCACAACCATTAGCATGTGAATCTGACAAAAACCATACATGTAGAGAAAGAAGGGAGTTTATGACTATGGCCTGACCATTCAGTTTTCTTTGTGGCTTCCATGGCTGGATGGGGAGGGAGGTGGGAAGGAGTGGAGATGGAGGTTGTCTGATGGGAAATGGTTTAGTGATGGGAAATGGTTTAGTGATGGGAAATGGTTTAGTTTGTTGTATGTGAATGTATTGTGTGTTTAATACAAGACAAGACAGGTGCACATTTTTGGCCAGGTGGCCTTTGTCGAACACTGTGGATGAAGCAGCAGGGAAGTTTCAGTCTTTTTCTCGTAATTTTGTATTTGGTGTTTGTGATCTTATGTTCACGCTTGACAAAGGCCAGTTGGCCGAAAGCTTGCACCTGTCTTATCTTGTTGTATTAGGTACACGTTCTGATTCTAATTTCGTGTTTTTCCTGGTTCCTGTTTGCTTGAAGGCGGGCAGTCACACTTGTTTTGGATTCCATTGTGTGTTGTTTTGAGGACAATGATGTTACTGATGCACTTCTGTTGACTGTGTGGGCGTGAGCTTCTGGTGTGACAGTGTGAATATTTTTTTAGGGTTTTTCTTTTTGTTGTTGTGGTGGTGGTGGTGGTGGTGGTGGTGAGGTGTTTAGAGTTTTATGTGTTGTGTTCTTTCTCTTTCTTTTTTCCTATGTCCGTTTTTCTAATATCTGAGATTTCATGTGTGTCGTTCTTTTTCTTTTTTCCTCTTTTGTTGTTAGTTTTGAAGTAAGTTGATTTTTGTCAGACGTTTTGTGTGGTATGTGTGTGTGCCTTCTGTGAGACAATAAACAGTGTGTGTGTGATAATGTGCTTCTTTGGGATTAACTTTTTTCTTTATTTATTTACTTTGATTTATTATTTATTTGTTTAAGTATTTATTAATTTGTTTCATTTGATTTCCTTTTCTTTTAGTTTTTTTGTTTGCAATGCTGATGATAATCATAGTATTAATGTATTTACAATACTGATAATAATCATAATATTAATGGTGATAATTATGACAATAATTACAATAATAATGACAGATAATGTGTATGAGTTTTGTGTGTGTGTGTGTGAGTGCGTGTGTGTGTGTGTGTGTGTGTGTGTGTGTGTGTGTGAGTGCGTGTGTGTGTGTGTGTGTGACCCTTTTTGCTGCTTTCTGATGTGTGAACACACTCAGTGATACACTGTTAATTTATGTAGATGTTAACCAAATTTGAATAGTGTAAAACACTGTGTGTTAAATTTGATTGATATACATTATAGTGTGTTAAATTTGAATGGTGGTCACTATAGTGTGTTAAATTTTGAATGGTGGTCACTATAGTGTGTTAAATTTGAATGGTGGTCACTATAGTGTGTTAAATTTGAATGGTGGTCACTATAGTGTGTTAAATTTGAATGGTGGTCACTATAGTGTGTTAAATTTTGAATGGTGGTCACTATAGTGTGTTAAATTTGAATGGTGGTCACTATAGTGTGTTAAATTTTGAATGGTGTCCATTAGTGTGTTAGATTTGAATGGTGTACACTGCGGTGTGTTAGATTTGAATGGCACACAACACAGTGTGTTAGATTTGAATGGCACACAACACAGTGTGTTAGATTTGAATGTTGTACACTACAGTGTGTTAGATTTGAATGGTGTACAACACAGTGTGTTAGATTTGAATGGTGTACAACACAGTGTGTTAGATTTGAATGTTGTACAACACAGTGTGTTAGATTTGAATGGTGTACAACACTGTGTTAGATTTGAATGGTGTACAACACAGTGTGTTAGATTTGAATGTTGTACAACACAGTGTGTTAGATTTGAATGGTGTACAACACAGTGTGTTAGATTTGAATGGTGTACATACAGTGTGTTAGATTTGAACGGTGTACATACAGTGTGTTAGATTTGAACGGTGTACATACAGTGTGTTAGATTTGAACGGTGTACATACAGTGTGTTAGATTTGAACGGTGTACATACAGTGTGTTAGATTTGAATGGTGTACATACAGTGTGTTAGATTTGAATGGTGTACATACAGTGTGTTAGATTTGAATGGTGTACATACAGTGTGTTAGATTTGAATGGTGTACAACAACACAGTGTGTTAGATCTGAATGGTGTACATACAGTGTGTTAGATTTAAATGGAACACAACAGTGTGTTAGATTTGAATGGTGTACAACACAGTGTGCTAGATTTGATTGGTGTACAACACAGTGTGTTAGATTTGAAATGTGTACAACACAGTGTGTTAGATTTGAATGGTGTACAACACAGTGTGTCAGATTTGAACGGTGTACAACACAGTGTGTTAGATTTGAATGGTGTACAACACAGTGTGTTAGATTTGAATGGTGTACATACAGTGTGTTAGATTTGAATGGAACAGAACAGTGTGTTAGATTTGAATGGTGTACAACACAGTGTGTTAGATTTGAATGGTGTACAACACTGTACCCTAATGTGTACAGCATGTATGTTCCACACAGGAGGAGGAGACGCCACACAAACAGCAGACGACGAAAACAGGGGCAGACTCGCAACAACTCAAATCACGACTGGAGGACCCTCGCTCTAAAGGTTCCTCCTCTTCTGCCGCTACCAAGGTGAGTATGGTGTGAGTGTTCTCCCCTTTTCTGTTGTGGGGGTAAAACTGTCCTGTCTGCCGCTACCAAGGTGAGTATGGTGTGAATGTTCTCCCCTTTTCTGTTGTGGGGGTAAAACTGTCCTGTCTGCCGCTACCAAGGTGGGTATGATGTGAGTGTTCTCCCCTTTTCTGTTGTGGGGGTAAAACTGACCTGTCTGTCACTACCAAGGTGGGTATGATGTGAGTGTTCTCCCCCTTTTCTGTTGTGGGAGTAAAACTGATCTGTCTGCCGGTCATCTGAATGCTGCAGCCATTATTATGTTATCCTAATGTCAAACATGGAATCTTACGTTGATTTAATTGATTTGTAAACCTCCCCCCCCCCTCCTTCACACCCACTCCTGTGGGGATGCCAGAGCTCTTTCAGTATAAATAGTATCCCCACCTTCTGGACATTCTGTGCTGGAAATTTACCCTTTTCTGTCACTCTTTGTTTCTGCCTTGTTCCTTTGCTTTCTGTCATTTCTTCCTATCATGTTCTGCCTTGCTGGTCCATTCATCAGTATGTGTTTGATAAAGTCTTTCGTACTTTTTCTTAGGATTGATAATTGGGTACATGTATTAAGTGCATTTTTGGCTCTAAGGAAACGAGATAATTGGAACAAGATTGAGGCAGCCGAGATGTGGTTTCTAAGAAGAATGTTGAGAGTTCCATGGACAGCAAAGAAAACAAATGAGACAGTCTTGATGGAGGCAGACACAAGTAGATCACTCATAAGGAAGATTAGGAAAAGACAGGCAACATTTATAGGCCATTTTATGAGGAAGGGGGATTTGGAGCACCTGGTCACAACAGGAAAGTTGGAGGGAAAGAGAGCACCGGGTAGACCCAGGGAGAAAATGCTAGATGGACTTGCAGAGTGGCTGGGGACTAGGGGGGTGGGAGAGATGCTGGGGGCAACGAGAGATAGAGACAGATGGAAGTCCATGATCACCAACGCCATGTGGCAGGGCACCTGATGATGATGATGAATGTTAGGTAAGTTAGACCTGTTTTTATATATGTTTTAGTGTCTTTAGTTGTGTTTAAGTTTGTATTCAGCTGTGTTTTTTTAATCCCCTGCGTGATAAATTGGACGGAGTGGTCAACGCCAGGGGCATCTTCTTAGATTATGTGTACTTAATTTTATCTTCCTTTTTCTTTTTGTCCTGTTGAAGTATTGTGTATGTGTTGAAATGGTTATAGCCCTGATGTGGTTCTATGCACTTGGCTGGGCTTTACACAGAAATAACAGTAATGGTAAATTGATTGTATGTGTGTGTGTACAATGCCTTTACATGGTCGACTGTTGTGGTCGATAAAGTCCACTGTAGTACTTTATTTGTCTACCCTCATGTGGGATCTCAGTGTTAGTGAGGGGGGGTGGCGCTGAGTGCCATGCGTGTATGTAAATTGCTGTTGTTTGCGCAGAGCCTCGACTCTCTCCACCTGCCTCCACAAGTCCGGGGCAAACCGAGGTAAGACAGCTGTTCTCATAGGAGACACAGACGGCTGAACAGTAGATGGCAAGTCGCAGCATATGGCCAGAACTACAAGCAGCGCTCTGTGGCGGTGCCCTGTACGCAGTATGCGGCTGCGGGATTTTCTGTCTGGGTTTACTCCCATAGCCTTTCCCCACCCAAGGGGTAACCCACAAGGCAAGCGGAGATAGGCGCTGGTCATACAGTCTACTGTCATACTGTAGCAGAGACTTCGCTCTGACCTGACTATTAAATGCCTTTCATCATCATCATCATCAGGTGCCCTGCCGCATGGCATTGGCGACCATGGACTTCCAACCACCTCTATCTCTCGTTGCCCCTAGCATCTCCCCCACCCTCCTCATCCCCAGCCACTCTGCAAGTCCGTCCAGCATTCTCTCCCTGGGTCTGCCTGGTGCTCTCTTTCCCTCCAGCTTTCCCGTTGTGACCAGGTGCTCCAAATCCCCCTTCCTCATAAAATGGCCTATAAATGTTGCTTGTCTTTTCCTAATCTTCCTTATGAGTGATCTACTTGTGTCTGCCTCCATCAAGACTGTCTCGTTTGTTTTCTTTGCTGTCCATGGAACTCTCAACATTCTTCTTAGAAACCACATCTCGGCTGCCTCAATCTTGTTCTGGATTTGCTTGTTGATTGTCCATGCCTCGCATCCGTACAACAGTATTGGTTCTATATAACATTCAAGGACTCTCTTTCTGATGTTAATTGATAGGCATTTGTTGGTAAGAATGCTTGTCATCTTCTTGAATGCTGTTTTGGCTTGGCCGATTCTGCCAGCTATTTCCGATGTGCATCTGCCGTCTGATGAAATGATCATTCCCAGGTATTTGAACTTATTAACCTCTGTCAAGGTTGTGCCATTTGCTGTTATTTTAAATGCCTTTAGCGTGATCTAATTGTCCTGTACAATGCCTATAACATGATGATAGTGGTCTAATTCATGTGTACAATACCGTTAACATGACCTAATTGACAAGGTCATTGTCACCATTTCCTGTTTTCTTACAGACCAGGGGAGGTGGGGGTGGGGAGGGAGAGGGAAAGCGTGTTGCCACGACAACCAGAGCTGGAGGGACCCCTGCTGGCAAGTCTGCTCGTTCAGGTAGGACACTGCATACATGTGTGTGTGTGTGTGTGTGTGTGTGTGTGTGTGTGTGTGTGTGTGTGTGTGTGTGTGTGTGTGTGTATGTGTGTGTTTGTGTGTGTGTGTGTGTGTGTGTGTGTGTGTGTGTGTGTGTGAGTGTGTGTGTATGTGTGTGTGTGTGTATGTGTGTGTGTGTGTGTGTGTGTATGTGTGTGTGTATGTGTGTGTGTGTGTGTGTGTGTGTGTATGTGTGTGTGTGTGTGTGTGTGTGTGTGTGTGTGTGTTGTGTGTGTGTGTGTGTGTGTATGTGTGTGTGTATGTGTGTGTGTGTGTGTTGTGTGTGTGTATGTGTGTGGTGTGTGTGTATGTGTGTGTGTGTGTGTGTGTGTGTGTGTGTGTGTGTGTGTGTGTGTGTGTGTTGTGTGTGTGTGTGTGTGGTGTGTGTGTGTGTGTGTGTGTGTGTGTGTGTGAGAGAGAGAGAGAGAGAGGTTTTATTTTGTGTATGTGTCTTGAGTGTATGTGTGTCTGAGTGTGTTTACATATGTGTGTGTGTGTGTGTGTGTGTATGTGTGTGTGTGTGTATGTTTTTTTTTCTGTAAAGAAGAGTGACCCTAAACAGTACTGTCATTTGATGTGTGTGTGTATGTGTGTGTTCGTGTTTGTGTGTGTTCATGTGTGTGTGCGTGTATGTGTGTGTGGTGTGTTTGTGTGTATGTTGTGGTGTGTGTGTGTGTGTGCGTGCATGTTCATGTGTATGTGTGTGTGTGTGTTTTTGTGTGTGTGTGTGTATATGTGTATGCACACAGATCAGCCATCCAGGCTTCACCTGAGCAATGGACGACCTTCAGCCCTGCCATGTAAACAGACGACAGGTGAGTTATTGTCTCTTCCCCTCTCTCTTTCTCCCCTCTCCCTCTCTCCCTCTCTCTCCCCCTCTCCCTCCCTCTCTCCCTCACCCTCTCCCCTCTCCCTCTCTCTCCCTCTCCCTCTCTCCCCTCTCCCTCTGTCCCCTCTCTCTCCCTCTCCCTCTCTCTCCCTGTCCCTCCTCCTGTCCCGTTTCATCTTTGACATCCATGTGTAATGCGTGAGGGGAAGTCCACATTGATGTGTAAGTTTTTTTATGTACTTTGATGTCAGTGTGATGTGTGACTAAGGTTTTCTTTCTCCAGGGATTCTGGTTTTCTCTTCAGCCCCTTGGCTGTTGACTTAGGAAGGATGTTTTTCTTCCTGTTCCAAGGTCACACTGGATTCCTTGCACTGGGCACGATCCATTTACATCGGCCATACCTCTTGATTATATATTTTTCTATTCAGTCGATCATATACTTATATTTTGTCTTATTTATATGTTTATGTGGGGGCTGTAACGCAAAACTCGCAAAGAGACGCTTGCGCCGGATTCGTCATGTTACCTGCATGCAAGATGGCAGAATACCCAAAGACATTTTGTACGGCGAGCTTGCTACTGGCTCCAGACCCGCGGGAAGGCCCATACTCCGCTACAAAGATGTGTGCAAGCGGGACCTCAAGGCGGGTGGCATTGCACCAGCAGGCTTCGAAGTGGTAGCAGCAGACCGCAGCAGCTGGAAACTTGACATCAATTCGGCCATCAAGACATCCGAGCAGAGGAGAGAGGAGCAGTGAGAAGTAAGAAGAGAACGCAGACGCCAGAGAGCAGGGTCAGCACCTTCAGACGACACCATCTTCACGTGCAGCAACTGCAACAGGACCTGCCGTTCGAGGATCGGGCTCTACAGCCACAGCCGGCGCTGCTGTTCCACCGCAGAATGACTTCCAAGGCGCTATCTCCGTTGTCTCCCGAGACAGACGGATGCCAATATTATATGGAGCTGTAACACAAAACTTCAAAACACTTTATTACTCAAGGATAGAATTGTTAGATCCCACATGCTTGACGCATATAACACAAAACTTCAGGTTTTGTTACTCAACTGTAGTAGCATTAGGTCCCACAGGACGTGTTTAACAGCTAGTCCGTGTTACTGTACACATATAACACAAAACTGTATTACTCAAGGATAGTGGCATTAGGTCCCACAGGACGTGTGTAACAGCCAGTCCTTGTTACTGTACACATATAACACAAAACTGTATTTGTCAAGGATAGTGGCATTAGGTCCCACAGGACGTGTGTAACAGCTAGACCTTGTTACTGTACACATATAACACAAAACTGTATTTGTCAAGGATAGTAGCATTAGGTCCCACAGGACGTGTGTAACAGCCAGTCCTTGTTACTGTACACATATAACACAAAACTGTATTTGTCAAGGATAGTGGCATTAGGTCCCACAGGACGTGTGTAACAGCTAGACCTTGTTACTGTACACATATAACACAAAACTGTATTTGTCAAGGATAGTGGCATTAGGTCCCACAGGACGTGTGTAACAGCTAGACCTTGTTACTGTACACATATAACACAAAACTGTATTTGTCAAGGATAGTGGCATTAGGTCCCACAGGACGTGTGTAACAGCTAGACCTTGTTACTGTACACATATAACACAAAACTGTATTTGTCAAGGATAGTGGCATTAGGTCCCACAGGACGTGTTTAACAGCTAGTCCGTGTTACTGTACACATATAACACAAAACTGTATTTGTCAAGGATAGTGGCATTAGGTCCCACAGGATGTGTGTAACAGCCAGTCCTTGTTACTGTACACATATAACACAAAACTGTATTTGTCAAGGATAGTGGCATTAGGTCCCACAGGACGTGTTTAACAGCCAGTCTTTGTTACTGTACACATATAACACAAAACTGTATTTGTCAAGGATAGTGGCATTAGGTCCCACAGGACGTGTTTAACAGCTAGTCCGTGTTACTGTACACATATAACACAAAACTGTATTTGTCAAGGATAGTAGCATTAGGTCCCACAGGACGTGTGTAACAGCCAGTCCTTGTTACTGTACACATATAACACAAAACTGTATTTGTCAAGGATAGTGGCATTAGGTCCCACAGGACGTGTTTAACAGCTAGTCCGTGTTACTGTACACATATAACACAAAACTGTATTACTCAAGGATAGTGGCATTAGGTCCCACAGGACCTCTCTTATAACTAGTCCTGCTATGCTACAAATATATTACAGAAATACAGAGGGGTGCAAAAGTAGGTATACAGTAAGTATCACACCATTATTATGATGCTTAATTCCGCTCTCGATTAGAGGAGTGTGTGAATACCGACGGCAAGCAGTGAGTATCTGAGGGATTAAGGCTGTGCTTGTTATTACATGTATATGCAATATTCATTTGTTTTTATAATAAATGCCATGAGTATTGTACGTGTTTTCTTTTTTCATAACTGTATACCTACTTTTGCACCCCCCCTGTATTTAAAACATGAAGCATAACATGTACAGTGTGAAAGACGTAACAAAAATGAATTTTAATAAGATAGTGACTTTCATATGTTGATTGATCAAGAGTTTTACTAAAGTATAAAAGACAATGGCAGAGAGACGTAAAGTAAGTACGTGTCAACCCCTAAGACAAAAACAAAACCAACCATAATAAAATAACAATAATAGTAGCAGTAGCAGTAATATGTCATCATCATCATCAAGCGCCTTGCCACATGGCGTTGGCGATCATGGCCCTCCGTATGCATCTGTCCCTTGTTGCCGCAAGCACATCTTCCACGCTCTCTGTCTTCAGCCACTCTGCAAGTTCGTCCAATATTTTTTCCCTGAGTGTACCTGGTGCTCTCTTTCCCTCCAGCTTTTCTGTTGTGACCAGGTGCTCCAATTCCCCTTTCCTCATTAAATGGCCTATAAATGTTGCCTGTCTTTTCCTAATCTTCCTTATGAGTGGTCTTCTTGTGTCTGCCTCCATCAAGACTGTCTGGTTTGTCAGTAATATGTGCAGTAAAGAAAAGTGTATTGCATACAACAAAATCAAAGGAAAAGCAGAAAGTAAAGGAAGCAATATAGACAGACAAGTGAGGGGGAAGGGGAGGAGACATGTCACTACAAGATACAAGATAGTTTGGCCCGAAGGAAATTACGTTGCCAATCACATTACAAATTAGACATAAAATTATACATTATAAATTATAAAGGCATTAAAAACAAACAATTAATATTATCACATACATTATAATATCACATACTCTCGCATATCACAGCGCGCTGCTCTCACACAGACCAAGTGCCAATTATCACAATAAACATTAAAATAGTAAAAATAGTAAAAATAGAGTGCAGGTTAAGCATAAAGATTTCAAATAAAATTACGAGTATAAGCGTTGTTAAAAAATAATATGGCTTTGGGTATGAAACTATCTTTGTATCTCGTTGTCCGTGTCGTCGGTTGTCGTAGCCTACCACTCCTGTCAATTCGTCTTTTGTCAAACTCGCCAAACTCGTCTTTGTCCTGTCACATTTCCAGCTTTTTTGATGATCTTCTCCAGCCTTTCCCTGTCTCTCTCTGACACATTCCCACCCCAGCACACAACCCCAAAGAATAGCAAGCTGCTGATGGCAGATCTGTAAAATGAAGAAAGAATTTCAGAGTTTACTCTAAAAGATCTAAGTTTTCTAAGGCAATAGAGTCTTGGTTGTACCTTCTTAATGATAGAATCTGTGTTTTCTGTAAAGGAGAGCTTGTTGTCAAAGACGATGCCCAGGTACCTGCGCGCATCCACTCTCTCCACTTCCTCACCCTTGATGCGCACAGGCTCCGGGGCATCAGTCTTGGCTCTGGTAAAGTCAATAACAATTTCCTTAGTTTTAGATGCATTCAGTTCCAGATAGTTTTCTTCACATCAGTTCACAAAGTGTCTCACCTCTTCTCTGTACAATAAATCATTTTTCTTACAAATCATTCCAACCTGACTGGTATCATCCGCAAATTTAACTAAAGGGCATGACTCATCCTTCTGTCTTCCATCTGCAGTATACAAAGTAAACAAAAATGGTGAAAGAACAGTTCCCTGGGGGGCACCAGTGTTGGTATACAGCACATCAGATAGAACAAAGGGAACATGAGATGAAGCAGATGCAATAGGCAGTGTGACAAATTGAGGTCTAAAAGTCAAATAATCAAAAATCCAAGATATACAATTTTGAGGGATGTTCATTTTAGACATTTTATCAACGAGGAGATGTGGCTGGATGGTATTAAAAGCACTACTAAAATCATAAAACATCAGCCTAATAGAGTTGCTAGGTTTGTCCAGGTGACTATACACAGTATTTAAAACTTACAAAACAGCATCTTCAAATATATAATTGTATATGATATGCTCTCTATAATTTTCCATTGCTTTTATTCTTGCTTTTATTGCTTTTATTCTTTCTCCCCATTTATAGCCATGCATGTGTGTGTGAGTGTGTGTGTGTGTGTGTGTGTGTGTGTGTGCGTGTGTGTGCGTGCGTGCATGCGTGCGTGTGTGTCTGTTTCAGCGCTTAGATTTGATTTTGTCGAGATTTTGCGCTATATAAATATTGTAATTATTATTATTATTATTATTATAAGCAAATTGTAAGGGGTCAACAAAATCAGAGACAAGAACAGACAGCCTATTCAATACTATTCTCTCACAGAGCTTCATGATAGCAGATGTTAAGGCTACGGGCCGCAAGTCGTTCATCTGCATGATCCTAGGCTTCTTTGGTACTGGAATGATGGCAGAAGCCTTCCAGCTTTCAGGGACCTTTTCTAGTCTGAAACTAAGGTTAAAGATTACTGTAAAGATATATGCCAGCTGATTGGCACACTGTTTTAAAACTTTGAGGGAAACCCCGTCCGGGCCAGGGGCCTTTCTAGGGTTGCAACCTTTTAACAGACGACGCACCTCATTCTCGTCTGTCTCTAAGCCACTGTCATTGTCTTTCTTGCCTGTTGAAAATTTCTCACGGATGTTTTCATGATGAGAAGAAAAATCTTTACTATCAAATCTACAATAAAACTTGTTGAGTTCATTGGCTCTGTCTTTGTTGTTGACAGGGTCTGGCTGTGCCTCACTTTGTCCCTTCTTTGCATACCCACTCATCAGTTTAATGTTGTTCCAAACTTTCTTCATGTTGTTACCAGCAAAGTCCTTCTCCACCTTTTTCTTGTACTCTTCCTTCCCTCTCTTAATTTCCCCATCAAGCTGTTTTTGTGCTTCCCTGCTTTTTGCCTTGTCCCCCTCCACAAAGACTTCTTTTTTATGTTTTAATGCTTTAACTATATCCCCTGTTATCCATGGCTTTGAATTTGCATACACTTTCACTTTCTTTTCTGGAATGGCAGTGTCAACACAAAAGTTAATATATTCAGTGGTGACATCTATGAGTTCATCAAGGTTGTCACTACTATGCACAAACATGTCCCAATCGGTACAGTCCAATGCCCCTTGCAGGGCCTCACAGGCTTCTGTTGACCACACCTTGATGGTGCGCCGCTTGGGTGGTTCCCTCCGGACGACAGGTCTGTAGCGGGGGAGTAGCTGGACGATATAGTGGTCAAAGCGTCCAAGCGGCACCGTAGCGACTGACTGATAATAATAATAATAATATATTTTATTTATATAGCGCAAAATCTTGATAAAATCAAATCTAAGCGCTGAGCGTATACATGCATACATACCTACATACATATGAGCGTATACATGCATACATACATGCATACATACTTACATACATAAATCTAAGCTGAGCGTATACATGCATACATACATACATACATAAATCTAAGCGTATACATACATACATACATACATACATACATACATACATACATACATACATACATACATACATACATACGTACGCACATGCATACATAATAATTACAATATTTATATAGCGCAAAATCTCGACAAAATCAAATCCAAGCGCCGAAAAGACATACGCGCACACACGCACGCACGCACACACACGCACACACACACACACACACACACACACACATACACACACACACACACACACACACACACACACACACACACACACACACACACACATGCATGGCCACAAATGGGGAGAAAGAATAGAAACAATAAAAGCAAGAATAAAACCAATGGAAAACCACAGAGAGCACATCATATACAATTATATATTAAAACAAAGTGATTCCCCTCCGAGCGGAGACAGGCTGCAGAGGGGGGTTGAGTGAGGTTAGGATTTTATGCAGAGGAGAAAAGGTGAGTTTTGAGAGCGGACTTGAAGGAGGCAAAAGTAGGTTGCTGACGGACTGAGAGAGGAAGTTTGTTCCAGGAGAGTGGACCAGAAACAGAGAAGGCTCGTGGACCATAGGTATTGAGCTTAGTGCGTGGAAAGCGAAAAGTCAGAGGATCGGAGGCAGAGCAGAGGGTACGTGAGGGAACATAGATCTCAAGTAGGCTTGACAGGTAATCGGGGCTGCGTTATTGAGGCTTTTGTAGCACATGGCATCTTGGACATTTGCATAACACAAGTCTAATGTATTCTTGCCCCTAGTTGCACAAGTGACTTGTTGGTAATACCCAGGTAGATCTTTTTTCTTGAGGTTGCAGTGGTTGAAATCACCTGTGATGATTTTTAGTGCGTCAGGCGATTTCGAGTCAATGTCAGCGGTATGACACGCCAACTCTTGACAAAAACAGATGAACTATAACACATTCAGTGTTGAATATATTCGATATCCAAAACAAGTGCGA
>JAPXFY010004861.1:0-16642 GCA_030674185.1 Monoplex corrugatus | reverse complement strand
GTACATTATTTGAATCTGGTGAGCTCTTTGCCCCCCGTTTGGCAGCCCTATCAACCATATCGTTATAATGAAAAGAACTATGAGATGGTATCCAGCAGAAAGTAATATCAATGCCTCTTAAGGATAAACTATTAATCAAGTGAGTAATTTCCAATATCATTTCAGATCTTGTTTGTAATTTTGATAATTCAAGAGCTTGAAGTACAGATTTTGAATCAACGCAAAAAAGTATCTTGGGAAGTGTCCTTGGAAAATTTATCATAGGTAGAAAGAAACTCTAGGGAGAGCTAGACAACAGAAGGTCTTCAGAGAAGTAACCCCCTTTAGACAAGTGTTTCGGCCCTGAATTCCTTACACTCTCGGGGGGCCGGGCCACATCCAGGTCATGACTCCTGGATGCCCTTCTGCTGTTGTCTATTTTTTTTTTTCTCCACGCCGGGGATCGAACCTGGGCGATTCTGCGCTTCAGAACTGCGGTACGCGGTTTTTACCAATGTGCTAACGGGGCACACATCATCTGTAGGGAATTTAATCCTTATGAAGTTCACTTTTTTGGTTCCTCCTTGCCCAGATCCAGCTTGAGCTCCTTTCTGCTGCCTCTGCCATCGCTTTAAGGGCTCTAGTCCTCTTCTTCCCAGAAATGGCGAGTTGTTTCATGAGATCATAAGCGGAGGTGCCCACAAACCCTCTTGCCCCGACCTCTATGGCGAAGATTTTGACCCGCAGACCTGCTTTCTTCAGGGTGCTGGCAAGACCGGCGTATTTTTCGGTCTTGTAGATATGTGCTTCTTCCATTCTGCTTTCGTATGGCACAGTGAGTTCTATCAGAATCACTTGTTTCGAGGAGTCAGAGTGGAGAGCGATGTCTGGTCTCATGCCTGTCTTGCTGATGACATCTGGGTAATTTCTCCACTCTGGGAGGTCTGCTGTACACTCCCAGTCGACTGCTCCATCCAGAAGACCCTTTGGCAATGTGCTGGTTGTCATAGCACTTTCGGGCCAGACCTGTTTCCCTCCTGCTTTGTAGAACGTTGTCATAGCAATTGGTGCGTTTGGGGTCATGGTTTTTTCGCTAACCACATCTGTGATCACTTTCAGAACTTGGTTGTGCCTCCATGTATACCTTCCTTGGGCTAGCGCTACTTTGCAAGAGCTTAGGACATGTTCCACTGTTTGTTTCTTCTGACAGAGCGGACATGCTGGGTCGTCTGATTTCCCCCATTTCACTAAGTTTGCATTCGAGGGGAGCAGGTCATATACAGATCTGAGGAGGAAGCTTATCCTTAGAGGAGCCATGTGCCACATATCGTTCCAGCTGAGACTTCTTTGGAGTGCACTGTCCCATGTTGTCCATTGCCCCTGTTGACCTTGCTGGACTGCCTTCTGCACTCTTTTGACATCTTCTTCTTCCTTCAACTCCTGTATGATCATGTCTCTTTTTTCCTTCCCTTTGGCTTTGGACCACCACTGCATTTTTGTTGCTCCCAGTCCCTGTCTGTTGGTTTGCGTGTGTCCAATTATTTCTTTGATGCTGAGGTTTCTCTTGGCATTGTTTACAGCCTCTTGGACTTTCCACTTTCTGCCAGTTCTCAGCTTTGGATGAACTGATCTCACGATATTGTCTTCCGATTCCTCCAGCATGCTCAACAGTCTTGCTTTTCCAACTTTGTATTCCTCCACTATGGATTTGAGAGGTAGCTTCAGCATTGCTTGACGACAGTAGAATGCAACATCAGTGAGACCAGGTGGGACACCGAGCCATTTTCTTGTGTATTTGTTGATTTTGGCTTCCATTGCTTCGACTGTGCTGGTGCAAATGTCATAGATTAGCAGTGGCCACAGCAGCTTTGGTATCAGCATGAACTGTAGACACCAGACTTTGTATTTGCCTGGCAGTCCGCAGTTATCTATTTTCTTCAGGCCTTCTTCTGCTGTTTGCTTGGTTTCACATCCCCTTTGTGTGTCTTTCAGGGAGTCATCATACCATCTTCCGAGACTTTTTACTGGCTCTTCTGTGACAGTGGGGATGGCTTGGTTGGCTACCATGAATTTGACTGAATCTGCCACTTTTCCTTTTCGCAGTGAGAGACTTCGGGATTTCTTAGGTTTGAACCTCATTCTTGAAGAGGCCACCAGCTCATCCAGCTGCTTTAAGATTTGGTGTGTCTCTTCTTCATCCGTGGACAAGACTGTTGTGTCATCCATGAAAGCTTTCAGAGGAGGCATCTGGTATCCATCTCCCAGATTCACTGGACCTGAAGTCTTCATTGCAGCTTTCAAGATGACTTCCATTGCCAACACGAACAGTATGGGAGAGATTGCACAGCCCATTGCAATGCCCACCGCTAGGTCTATCCAGTCCGTGGTGTATTTTTTGGTAGAGAACCGCATTGAGAACCCTTGGAAATACTTCCTCAGCATTGTTCGGATGTTTTCTGGGATGTGATACATTTCAAGAGCCAGCTGGATCATATCGTGTGGAACTGATCCATATGCATTCGCCAGATCAAGCCAAACTACGTCAATGTCTCTCTTCTCTGTTCTTGCTTTTTGGATGGCATCCCAAATCAACGTGGCATGTTCCAAGCATCCAGGCATTCCTGGTATGCCTCCCTTTTGGACTGACATATCCAGATACTTGTTTTCAGTCAGGTATTTTGTCAATCTTGCTGCCATAACAGAGAAGAAGATTTTCCCCTCGACGTTCAGAAGTGATATTGGCCTGAACTGATTGATGCTGCTGGAGTTCTGCTCCTTCGGAATGTACACTCCTTCAGCTCTCATCCATTGGTCGCTGATCTTCTGGTTCCTCCATGCTGATCGAATCATCTTGTGGAGCCACTCGAGCACTTTTGGGCATTTCTTGTAGAGCAGGTATGGTATTCCGTTTGGTCCAGGTGCTGACTTGGCTCTGGCTTTCTTTACTACGTTCTTCACTTCATCCAGTGTTGGTGGTTTGTTATTGAATTTTCCTTCTGGCGCTGCAGGCCAAACCAGATTCTGGATTTCAAGTGGTGCCTCGCGCTGAGAATCGGAATATATTTCCCTGAGATGCTGCTCTAGGGTTTCCTTGCCCACTGTGAGAGTCCCTGATTTGGGTTGTTCAAACAGCTTTCTTGCAAAGTCAAAGGGATCTTTGAAGAAACGATCTTGAGTCTTCTTCTTTTTGCTCTTTCTTCGCCTTGCTGATTCCACTTTGCTGAGAGCATTGTGTTTGGCCTTCAGATCTTTCCAGAGTTCCAGGAGCCCTTGCTTCTCGAATTCTGAGGCAGTTTTCATTCGCTTTTTAAGCTTCCTTTTCTCCCTCCGGATGCTCTCCATCTGTTGCTGTCTTCTGGATTTCTGGGGAGGCGTTTTTGTCTTTGGCTGCTTCACTCCATAAGTGTCCTGCAGATAGAGTATATGATGTCTCCGTATGTGTCAAGTTTGTGTTCCAGCGTACTGTTCCCTATTAGCGCATTCAGCTTAAGGACAAGTTCCTCATCTAATTTCTCCCATTGTTCTTTTGCACCGGCAGGCGGCAAATTGAGTTTTCCACGTTTGGCATTAAGAGCTTGTGCAAAATCCGCATCAGAACCGTCAGCGTGGATGTCCTTGGCACTATGGTTTAATTCCTGGCCTTGGTCATCCAACGTCTCACCTGCTATCGCAGTGCGCTGCTGCTGGTTCGTATGTGTCTTCAAACAGCCCATTTTTGTCCTGTGGATCTTCATGCCGCGTTTGGTGGTGAATCTCCTTCCACACGCACACGGAAATTCCAACTGGTCATTAATCATGGTCCGTTGTGCGTTTCCAGTCGTGATGGAGTCAATGCCGATGGATTCATCATTCTCTCCCCCTTTCGGTGAATCCTGGGAGCATCTTTCATTTGAACAACTCGTGGCATGTTATCAAAGGCAAGGTGGGAAGCCAACCCACAAAGCCCGCAGATCTAGTCTTTCCCAGTGTCCTTCGGTCTTTCCCGAATGTCCTCCGAACTATTCCCGGAAGTCAATGGATTGACCATGTGCAGGTAGAAAGAAACTCTAGGGAGAGCTAGACAACAGAAGGTCTTCAGAGAAGTAACCCCCTTTAGACAAGTGTTTCGGCCCTGAATTCCTTACACTCTCGGGGGGCCGGGCCACATCCAGGTCATGACTCCTGGATGCCCTTCTGCTGTTGTCTATTTTTTTTTTCTCCCACGCCGGGGATCGAACCTGGGCGATTCTGCGCTTCAGAACTGCGGTACGCGGTTTTTACCAATGTGCTAACGGGGCACACATCATCTGTAGGGAATTTAATCCTTATGAAGTTCACTTTTTTGGTTCCTCCTTGCCCAGATCCAGCTTGAGCTCCTTTCTGCTGCCTCTGCCATCGCTTTAAGGGCTCTAGTCCTCTTCTTCCCAGAAATGGCGAGTTGTTTCATGAGATCATAAGCGGAGGTGCCCACAAACCCTCTTGCCCCGACCTCTATGGCGAAGATTTTGACCCGCAGACCTGCTTTCTTCAGGGTGCTGGCAAGACCGGCGTATTTTTCGGTCTTGTAGATATGTGCTTCTTCCATTCTGCTTTCGTATGGCACAGTGAGTTCTATCAGAATCACTTGTTTCGAGGAGTCAGAGTGGAGAGCGATGTCTGGTCTCATATAATTCAAAGCCATTAAGATTGCAAAGAGTTCAGCGGTAAAGACAGATTTATTAAGTCCTATTTAGAAGGATTTCTAGATTTCAAGAGTGTTTGAAGCTGTATGTGCCTGACCAGTATAAGATATAGCGGTCTGTCCTACCACAGAAAGACCCACTGCAAGTGTAAGTTACACCATAGATATTTTCTTCAGAGACTGGCAACACAACGAATGTCTGGTCTATTGACAACTGAACGAATATCTGATCTATGACAGCGACAGCACCGATTCCTTCTCATTAAGATGATAATGATAACAGTAATAATAGTGATAATATTAATGATAAGAACACCAATAATAAGAATAATTATTAATAAGACTAATAACAATAATAACAACAATAATAATAATAATAATGATGATAATAATGATAATAATAATAATAACAATAATAATAATGTCATTTATAAAGCGCAAACCGTCCAGTTCAAAAGCATGCTCGTCACATTTTTAGAGCATTATCAAACTTTCAACAAAGTAACAACAGACACTGGCAAAACATGAAATACGTCATAGGAACCATGGTAACTTAAGTGTTAGGAACCCCAGTTACACTGTGTGACGAAGAACAAAACTATAAATGAATATACGTCTTTACATAAACATGAAGACTGTACACACACACACACACACACACACACACACACACACACACACACAAGAGAGAGAGAGAGAGAGAGAGAGAGAGAGAGAGAGAGAGAGAGAGAGAGAGAGAGAGAGAGAGAGAGAGAGAGAAACCGTCTAATATCACTCATAGTGAAAAGACGTTAAATCAAAGAACGAACGAACAGAGAGAAGATGATGAGCATACTCTGCCTGTGAAACCCAACTTATCATTGTGTCTCACACACACACACACACACACACACACACACACACACACACACACATATATATATATATATATATATATATATATATATATATATATATATATACAGGAAAAAAAATCATGAGCGAGGATATACTCTGCAAGTGAGATCCAAGTTGACATTCTCTCTCTCTCTCTCTCTATCTCTCTCTCTCGCACACACACACACACACGCACACACACACACACACACACACACACACACACCACGCACGCACGCACGCACACACACACACACACACACGCACGCACGCACGCACACACACACATTCAAACTACACACACACACGCACGCACGCACGCACGCACACACACACACACACGCGCGCACGCACGCACGCACGCACACACACACACACACACACACACACAGAGGTTACCTTCAAACAAGTTACAGATTTTATTCCTTGTCCCATTCTTAAAATATATCCTGACGTCAACCGGGACCGAGAGATACATCCCCTGCGATGCTGGCCAGGAGATTTAAGCATTCTCCTTCATGATGCGTCCATGAAGTGGATGAGACTCGACCTTTTGGTCCCAGTCTTCCCCATGAGCCCAAAGCACAAAGCAAGTAAAAGATTTTGGCCTGATAAATGTCTGTGCCTATAGTTTGCTCCTGTTTGTCTGTATTGACAAAAATGAAGCATTTTCTCATGATTCTTTCGTTTTCTGTTTCAATCTCGGACAGTTTTTTTTCTTGAATTTCTCCGCTCAGTATAATTTGTAAGCTGATTCCAATGTCGCATGTGATTAATGACACACCTGTTGCCTTTTCTTCTTCTTCTGTTCGCAGTCTTGGTGTACAGAGTGGAACTCCTGACCAGTCTCTCTCGTTTCAAAAACAAATTTCAAACGTTTGTTGCCCATCTGGAATTGTGCTGGATCAGTTCTAGACATCACTATCTCTCTGTTACATAGCTAGTTGTCTGTTTCCCTATCCATGCCTATGACCGATGATCGTATTACAGAATGCTACAGAGCTAGTTACCCGTTTCCCTATCCACGTCTATGATCATATCACAGAATGTGACACAGCTTGTTACCTGTCTCCCTATCCATGTCTATAATCATATCTCAGAGTGTTATAGAGCTTGTTGTCTGTCTCCTTATCCATGTCTTTGTTCATATCACAGTGTGTGACAGAGCTGGTTGCCTGTCTACCTATCCACGTCCATGATCATATCACAATGTGACAGAGCTGCTTGCCTGTCTCCTTATAATATGTCTATGATTATATCACAGACTACTGCAGAGCCAGTTGCCTTTCTCCCTATTCATGTCTAGGGTTACATCACAGAATGCGACAGGGTTGGTTGTCTCCCTATCGATGTCTAATCACATCACAGACAGCGACTGAACTAGTGGTCTATCTCCCTATCCATGTCTATCGTCATATTACAGAGTGCCACACAGTTATTCGCCTGTCTTCCTATCTAAGTTCATATCACAGAGTGCGACAGAGTTATTTGCCTGTCTTCCTAAGTTCATACCACAGAGTACGACAAAGCTAGCTGCCTGTCTCCCCATCCATGTCTATGTTCATACTACAGAGTGCGACACAGCCAGTTGCCTGTTTCCCCATCCATGACTATGGTCATATCACACAGTGTAACAGAACTAGTGTAGTAGCCTGCCTCCACAGCTATGTCTATGGTCATACAAATACTCGCTCAGTCCAAACATGAGCACCCTCAAACTTGGACCGGAAGCGAAAGCTTGTCATCCTGTTTCCGTTACAGTGCGTGTCGTCCAATCAGGTGGTGCCATGTTGCCATCTACGTCACCGCCCTATTAAGTGGCCAGGAAAAAAGCGAGGAAATCCGGGCTGGTTGTGACTTAAGACAATACAGCTGGTGTCTTGTTATAGATACTTGATGAACTGAACTGAATTTTGAGAGAGAAGCAGAATGGACGCGAGTCTCCACCCAGTCCGTCAACCAACAACAAATTATTCTCTACACAGACTTTATTCCAGGCTGTGGAAAACGGAGATTGTTTCATCCATTACAGTGTTCAGACTTATGAATTACTGGTTGATTTGAAAAACGAATAGTATGTCAGTAGCTCCACAATTGGCCATGCAACCTGCTCGACAGTCTGACAGCTCCTCTTCAACTTTTCATCTCACTCTGTTCAGCATTATGATGAGCAGGATTTTACTGGCCTGACAGATGAGAGCAATGGTTCTACATTTGTTACGGTTTATGATGTTTCGTTCTCGCGCATCATGACAGATTCATGTAGTTCCTAGTCTGTTAACCATTAATATGTTCTTCGTATCTCATAACATAGATGTCTAATGCTTTTAATTCCTGATTTGCTAGTTCTCTACGAATATTGTATAATCCTGGTGATCTTTCAATTTTCAATTGACTGATGGCTACTGCCACTTCACTTACGACAGGTTCTGGCTCGGGAAGGCTGAAAGTCAGGAAAGGAAGTACCTTGTGGATTTGTTGCAGTGGTGTCATCGAAGTTTTTACTGTAGTCATGCCATCTTGCTAGAATGTCTTCTCTCTCTCTCTCGTTAAATTTGCACCATCTTTGTTGTTGATATACCCATTTTGTGTTTTAAATTTGGTTGTTTTCACTTTCCTGATTTGTTTGAACATCTCCTTTGATTTTCTTTCTGTATTGCAATCGGAGATTTGACCAAATTCTCGCTCAAACCACACTCTCTTGTGTCTTCTTTCTCTTGTATTTCTCTTTTGAGCTTGTTGTATTCTTCTTGGTTGTTGTCTATACGTGCTAGTCTTTTCTTTTCAGTCAGTCCCTTTACTTCTTGGTTGTTGTCTATATGTGCTAGTCTTTTCTTTTCAGTCAGTCCCATTACTTCTTGGTTGTTGTCTATATGTGCTAGTCTTTTCTTTTCAGTCCCCTTTACTTCTTGGTTGTTGTCTATATGAGCTAGTCTTTTCTTTTCAACAGTCCCATTACTTCTTGGTTGTTGTCTATATGTGCTAGTCTTTTCTTTTCAGTCAGTCCCATTACTTCTTGGTTGTTGTCTGTATGTGCTAGTCTTTTCTTTTCAACAGTCCCATTACTTCTTGGTTGTTGTCTATATGAGCTAGTCTTTTCTTTTCAGCAGTCCCTTTACTTCTTGGTTGTTGTCTATATGAGCTAGTCTTTTCTTTTCAGTCAGTCCCTTTACTTCTTGGTTGTTGTCTATATGAGCTAGTCTTTTCTTTTCAACAGTCCCTTTACTTCTTGGTTGTTGTCTATATGTGCTAGTCTTTTCTTTTCAACAGTCCCTTTACTTCTTGGTTGTTGTCTATATGTGCTAGTCTTTTCTTTTCAACAGTCCCATTACTTCGTCACTTCCGTATGATTTTGGTGTATTTCTTCTTTTTCTGCCTAGATTTGCAGCAGTAGCTGTGAACTGGTGAATAACTATCTAACAAACAACAAATCAAACAAACAACTCACCAACCAATTAACTATTTGACTAACTAAAATAGAAAGTCAATCGCTTCGGATTGACTCATGATAATGTGATAAGATGTGTGTGTGTGTGTGTTTGTGTGTGTGTGTGTGTGTGTGTGTGTGTGTGTGTGTGTGTGTGTGTGTGTGTGTGTGTGTGTGTGTGTGTCTGTGTCTCTGTGTCTGTGTGTCTGTGTGTGTGTCTAGGTCTGTGTCTACGCGTGTGTGCGCGCGCGCGTGCGTGTCTGTGTGTTTTCATGAATATTCGTTTCAGTAACTTATTTGTTTTAGCGTCTATTCACATCAGATACTTTTACACAGCTGCATGTGTATTTTTAACGTGTATTCACTCATGTGACTTTAGACACATGTGTGTGTGTGTGTGTGTGTGTGTGTGTGTGTGTGTGTGTGTGTGTGTGTGTGTGTGTGTGTGTGTGTGTGTGTGTGTGTGTGTACGCGCGTGTGTGCGTGATAAGCGTGTACATATGTATGCATTTGTGTTTTTCCCGTGATGGCATGACCTAAGACAGACAGATAAAAGCTAGCAAATGAAGATAAAAGACAGTTTGAGATAAGGTCAACTGATTGATGAGATGCCACGCTGCGTTGACAACAAAGGACATCCACTGGCGATGAAATCTTCTTCCTAACTCAATTAACAAGAAGCGCTCTTATTCTGCTGATAATGACTATTGGTACTGCCTACCGATGACCATTTGTTGCGACAGCATTGTTCAACAGGCTGGCTGGTTCCTACATCAAACGATCTACCTCCTGGAAGATCTTAAGTCCTCAGGCACTTAAGATCATACCTTTGCAAACAAACACAAATGGGTTGTATTTTTATTATACCGTGGGAAGCAGACCCTGACCCAGAAGTGCTGAACGAGTTGTTGTTCGCTGATTAGGCCATAATGACCAACGACAAAACCCAACTCCAAGCAAGATCATTTACACCAACTGAATGCATGCTGTGAGAAGTATGGCATGAGGATTAACACTGGACAGACAAAAGTAACGATAGGTGGTAGAACACCAGGGAAGCTGGACATTAATATAGATTGAACTCAGTTGAAACACACATCAGAATTCAAATACCTAAGTAGCATTTTTACAGAAAACGGAAACTTAAAAAGAAAAATCGCAACACGCTGCCAGAGAGTAAACACTTTTAGCTATCAAGCAGCATCTCTGTTGTGGCATCCAAGCATTCACATGAGCATCAAAGGAAAACTAATCAGTGCTATCTTTTTCCCAACTCCCACATACCAGTGCCAGATATGGTCATTGACAAAATCGCTCAAAAGGAAACTGTTTGCCTGCGAGATGAAATGTCTCAGGACAGCAACAAACATATCGTGGATCGTGCCTAGTGCAACGAATCCGGTCTGACCTAGGAATAGGAAAAAAAACATCCTAAACCAACAGCCAAGGGGGCTGAAGGGAAAACTGGAGTTCCCGGAGAAAAAAAAACCCATAGTTTTAATTTTAGCCCTGGATCCTCTTCAGGATAAAACAATATTAATATGGCATGACTCCTTTTCAAACTGCAGTATTCATCTCACTTCCGCTCTGATATCCTATTTACTCAAAAACACATTATGATGTCATTTTAGTCAGTTTAGTCCTGTTCTCACACTGGACAGAGCAGCAGGAAAGTTTCAGTCTTTTTCTCCTGATTTTTGAATCTGGTGGTTGTTTGTTTGTGACCTTACGCTTGACACAGGCCAGTTGGCCAAAAATTTGCGTCCGTCTTGTCTGCTTGTAGTAAATACGCGTTCTTGTTCTGTATGTATGCACACTATCAAATTTAACGTTAGAGATTGATTTGGTTTGGAGCTTCGTTGTTGGTTTTATATATAAAGCGTAACTGGGGCTCTATTGTTCAAGCTTTGTTAAAAAGGGATACAATTCACTAGCTAGGTTTTTCCATTTATGTTACGTGTTTCTAAATCCACCTGCAGTTATCTGTCAGAATCTGTATCCAAAACAAGTGTGACTGCCCGCGTTCAAGCAAACAGGAACAAAAAAAAACACGAAAAAAGAACAAGAACGCGTATTTACTACAAGCAGACAAGACGGACGCAAATTTTTGGCCAACTGGCCTGTGTCAAGCGTAAGGTCACAAACAACCACCAGATTCAAAAATCAGGAGAAAAAGACTGAAACTTTCCTGCTGCTCTGTCCAGTGTGAGAACAGGACTAACTGACTAAAATGACATCATAATGTGTTTTTGAGTAAATAGGATATCAGAGCGGAAGTGAGATGAATACTGCAGTTTGAAAAGGAGTCATGCCATATTAATATTGTTTTATCCTGAAGAGGATCCAGGGCTAAAATTAAAACTATGGGTTTTTTTCTCTCCGGGAACTCCAGTTTTCCCTTCAGCCCCCTTGGCTGTTGGTTTAGGATGTTTTTTTTTCCTATTCCTAGGTCAGACCGGATTCGTTGCACTAGGCACGATCCACGATATGTTTGTTGCTGTCCTGAGACATTTCATCTCGCAGGCAAACAGTTTCCTTTTGAGCGATTTTGTCAATGACCATATCTGGCACTGGTATGTGGGAGTTGGGAAAAAGATAGCACTGATTAGTTTTCCTTTGATGCTCATGTGAATGCTTGGATGCCACAACAGAGATGCTGCTTGATAGCTAAAAGTGTTTACTCTCTGGCAGCGTGTTGCGATTTTTCTTTTTAAGTTTCCGTTTTCTGTAAAAATGCTACTTAGGTATTTGAATTCTGATGTGTGTTTCAACTGAGTTCAATCTATATTAATGTCCAGCTTCCCTGGTGTTCTACCACCTATCGTTACTTTTGTCTGTCCAGTGTTAATCCTCATGCCATACTTCTCACAGCATGCATTCAGTTGGTGTAAATGATCTTGCTTGGAGTTGGGTTTTGTTGTTGGTCATCATGGCCTAATCAGCGAACAACAACTCGTTCGGCACTTCTGGGTCAGGGTCTGCTTCCCACGGTATAATAAAAATACAACCCATTTGTGTTTGTTTGCAAAGGTATGATCTTAAGTGCCTGAGGACTTAAGATCTTCCAGGAGGCAGATCGTTTGATGTAGGAACCAGCCAGCCTGTTGAACAATGCTGTCGCAACAAATGGTCATCGGTAGGCAGTACCAATAATCATTATCAGCAGAATAACAGCGCTTCTTGTTAATTGAGTTAGGAAGAAGATTTCATCGCCAGTGGATGTCCTTTGTTGTCAACGCAGCGTGGCATCTCATCAATCAGTTGACCTTATCTCAAACTGTCTTTTATCTTCATTTGCTAGCTTTTATCTGTCTGTCTTAGGTCATGCCATCACGGGAAAAACACAAATGCATACATATGTACACGCTTATCACGCACACACGCGCGTACACACCACACACACACACACACACACACACACACACACACACACACACACACACACACACACACACACACACACACACACATGTGTCTAAAGTCACATGAGTGAATACACGTTAAAAATACACATGCAGCTGTGTAAAAGTATCTGATGTGAATAGACGCTAAAACAAATAAGTTACTGAAACGAATATTCATGAAAACACACAGACACGCACGCGCGCGCGCACACACGCGTAGACACAGACCTAGACACACACACAGACACACAGACACAGAGACACAGACACACACACACACACACACACACACACACACACACACACACACACAAACACACACACCACAACCCCAACATCTTATCACATTATCATGAGTCAATCCGAAGCGATTGACTTTCTATTTTAGTTAGTCAAATAGTTAATTGGTTGGTGAGTTGTTTGTTTGATTTGTTGTTTGTTAGATAGTTATTCACCAGTTCACAGCTGGCTGCAGAAGATCTTAGGATCAGAAAAAGATAGATAACTACACCAAAATCACTAGGAAGATGCACGAAGTTATGGGACTAGGAAAAGAAAAGATCTGTGTAGCATATAGACAACAACCAAGAAGTAAGGGACTGTTGAAAAGAAAAGACTAGCACATATAGACAACAACCAAGAAGTAATGGGACTGTTAAAAGAAAAGACTAGCTCATATAGACAACAACCAAGAAGTAAAGGGACTGTGAAAAGAAAAGACTAGCTCATAAGACAACAACTGCTATGAAGAAAGGACTGTTCTAAAAGAATAATGACTAGCTGCATATAGACAACAACCAAGAAGTAATGGGACTGTTGAAAAGAAAAGACTAGCACATACAGACAACCAATGCCTACATGAAGTAATGGGACTGACTGAAAAGAAAAGACTAGCACATATAGACAACAACCAAGAAGTAATGGGACTGTGAAAGAAAAGACTAGTCAATAGACAACAACCAAGAAGTAAGGGACTGTGAAAAGAAAAGACTAGCACATAAGACAACAACCAAGAAGTAAGGGACTGTTGAAAAGAAAAGACTAGCACATATAGACAACAACCAAGAAGTAAAGGGACTGACTGAAAAGAAAAGACTAGCAGCTATAGACAACAACCAAGAAGAATTAGCAACAAGTCAAGAAAGAGAAATACAAGAGAAAGAAGACACAAGAGAGTGTGGTTTGAGCGAGAATTTGGTCAAATCTCCGATTGCAATACAGAAAGAAAATCAAAGGAGATGTTCAAACAAATCAGGAAAGTGAAAACAACCAAATTTAAAACACAAATGGGTATATCAACAACAAAGATGGTGCAAATTTAACGAGAGAGAGAGAGAAGACATTCTAGCAAGATGGCATGACTACAGTAAAAACTTCGATGACACCACTGCAACAAATCCACAAGGTACTTCCTTTCCTGACTTTCAGCCTTCCCGAGCCAGAACCTGTCGTAAGTGAAGTGGCAGTAGCCATCAGTCAATTGAAAATTGAAAGATCACCAGGATTATACAATATTCGTAGAGAACTAGCAAATCAGGAATTAAAAGCATTAGACATCTATGTTATGAGATACGAAGAACATATTAATGGTTAACAGACTAGGAACTACATGAATCTGTCATGATGCGCGAGAACGAAACATCATAAACCGTAACAAATGTAGAACCATTGCTCTCATCTGTCAGGCCAGTAAAATCCTGCTCATCATAATGCTGAACAGAGTGAGATGAAAAGTTGAAGAGGAGCTGTCAGACTGTCGAGCAGGTTGCATGGCCAATTGTGGAGCTACTGACATACTATTCGTTTTTCAAATCAACCAGTAATTCATAAGTCTGAACACTGTAATGGATGAAACAATCTCCGTTTTCCACAGCCTGGAATAAAGTCTGTGTAGAGAATAATTTGTTGTTGGTTGACGGACTGGGTGGAGACTCGCGTCCATTCTGCTTCTCTCTCAAAATTCAGTTCAGTTCATCAAGTATCTATAACAAGACACCAGCTGTATTGTCTTAAGTCACAACCAGCCCGGATTTCCTCGCTTTTTTCCTGGCCACTTAATAGGGCGGTGACGTAGATGGCAACATGGCACCACCTGATTGGACGACACGCACTGTAACGGAAACAGGATGACAAGCTTTCGCTTCCGGTCCAAGTTTGAGGGTGCTCATGTTTGGACTGAGCGAGTATTTGTATGACCATAGACATAGCTGTGGAGGCAGGCTACTACACTAGTTCTGTTACACTGTGTGATATGACCATAGTCATGGATGGGGAAACAGGCAACTGGCTGTGTCGCACTCTGTAGTATGAACATAGACATGGATGGGAGACAGGCAGCTAGCTTTGTCGTACTCTGTGGTATGAACTTAGGAAGACAGGCAAATAACTCTGTCGCACTCTGTGATATGAACTTAGATAGGAAGACAGGCGAATAACTGTGTGGCACTCTGTATATGACGATAGACATGGATAGGGAGATAGACCACTAGTTCAGTCGCTGTCTGTGATGTGATTAGACATGATAGGGAGACAACCAACCCTGTCGCATTCTGTGATGTAACCCTAGACATGAATAGGGAGAAAGGCAACTGGCTCTGCAGTAGTCTGTGATATAATCATAAACATATTATAAGGAGACAGGCAAGCAGCTCTGTCACATTGTGATATGATCATGGACGTGGATAGGTAGACAGGCAACCAGCTCTGTCACACACTGTGATATGAACAAAGACATGGATAAGGAGACAGACAACAAGCTCTATAACACTCTGAGATATGATTATAGACATGGATAGGGAGACAGGTAACAAGCTGTGTCACATTCTGTGATATGATCATAGACGTGGATAGGGAAACGGGTAACTAGCTCTGTAGCATTCTGTAATACGATCATCGGTCATAGGCATGGATAGGGAAACAGACAACTAGCTATGTAACAGAGAGATAGTGATGTCTAGAACTGATCCAGCACAATTCCAGATGGGCAACAAACGTTTGAAATTTGTTTTTGAAACGAGAGAGACTGGTCAGGAGTTCCACTCTGTACACCAAGACTGCGAACAGAAGAAGAAGAAAAGGCAACAGGTGTGTCATTAATCACATGCGACATTGGAATCAGCTTACAAATTATACTGAGCGGAGAAATTCAAGAAAAAAAAACTGTCCGAGATTGAAACAGAAAACGAAAGAATCATGAGAAAATGCTTCATTTTTGTCAATACAGACAAACAGGAGCAAACTATAGGCACAGACATTTATCAGGCCAAAATCTTTTACTTGCTTTGTGCTTTGGGCTCATGGGGAAGACTGGGACCAAAAGGTCGAGTCTCATCCACTTCATGGACGCATCATGAGGAGAATGCTTAAATCTCCTGGCCAGCATCGCAGGGGATGTATCTCTCTTGTCCCGGTTGACGTCAGGATATATTTTAAGAATGGGACAAGGAATAAAATCTGTAACTTGTTTGAAGGTAACCTCTGTGTGTGTGTTGTGTGTGTGTGTGTGTGCGTGCGTGCGTGCGTGCGCGCGGTGGTGTGTTGTGTGTGTGCGTGCGTGTGTGTGTGGGGTGTGTGTGTGTGTGTGTGTACAGTCTTCATTTTTATGAAAAAAACGTAAAATTCATTTATAGTTTTGTTTTTTCGTCACACAGTGTAACTGGGGTTCCTAACACTTAATTTAAACCAGGGGCCCCAAATGACGTTTTTTCATGTTTTGCCAGTGCTGTTGTTACTTTTTTGGAAAGTTTGATAATCTCTAAAAATGGGGACGGGGCATGTTTTTTGAACGGGAAAGGGGTTTTTTGCGCTTTAAAAATTTGACATTATTTTTAAATTGTTATTATTATTATTATCATTATTATCACCCTTATTATTTTTATTATTGTTGTTATTATTGTTATTAGTCTTATTAATAATTATTCTTATTATTGGTGTTCTTATCATTAATATTATCACATTATTACTGTTATCATTATCATCTTAATAAAAGGGAAAATCGGGGGCTGTCGTGTCATAGATCAAAAAATTCGTCAGTTTTTCAATAGACCAGACATTCGTTGTGTTTTTCCAGTCTCTGAAGAAAATATCTATGGTGTAACTTACACTTGCAGTGGGTCTTTCCCGTGGGAGGGCAGACCGCAAAATCTTATACTGGTCAGGGACATACAGCTTCAAACACTCTTGAAATCTAGAAAACCTTCTAAATAGGGGCTTAATAAATCTGTCTTTACCGCTGAACCCCTTTGCAATCTTAAAAGGCTTTGAATTATATAAACCAACATCGCTCCCCACTCTGAC
>JAPXFY010004860.1:5000-16643 GCA_030674185.1 Monoplex corrugatus | reverse complement strand
TTTTGGCCAAGAGCTATGCGGGGGGTAACCACTTCAGAAAATCTAGAGGGCTGAAGTCAGAGGTACCAACCCTGCAGGCGTCTTCTGAAAAACAACAAACAACAAACAAACCAGCAAACAAACAAACAAACAAACAACAACAACACACTGGAAAGAGGAGGACCAGGACCTGGCACACTGGTTCCAGAGATGCCCGGCCACCGAGCACAGGCGGTGGCAACTGTTCGGGGAGGACAGCGGGAGACCGGACTGCCTCACACGTTACCCAAAGAAGGCGGTGACCCTGGCGAGGACAACGCTCCTCGGGGTCACGGATTCGGGTGTGACGAGAACCGCAAGCACAACCATCATGCAAGCGCCGATGGCGTCCCATCCACAATGAACCGATCGTCTCTCTCTCTCTCTCTGTCTCTGTCTCTGTCGCTCTCTCTCTCTCTCTCTCTCTTTTTTTTCTCTCTCTGTCTCTCTCTCTCTGTCTCTCTCTCTCTCTCTCTCTCTCTCACACACACACACACACACACACCACACACACACACACAAAACAACAACAACAAACCAACAAAACAAACAAAAAAACAAACAAACAAACAAACAAAACAAAAAAAACAAAAACGATGTACTAGGCGTCCACAGGATTTTAAAAAAAATCATCATTCACTTACAAAGTCAAACCTGAAGTCCCACACTCTTAGTCCAGTCTTTAATCCCTATCGTGGGAGGTGGAGACAGATCACCTGGCCGACGGGACTCTGATAAAATTGTGTCAGCCTTTTTGATTTGTTTCTTGTTTTGTTTTGTGTGTGTGCGTGTGTGCGTGTATATATATATATATATATATCTATACACACACACACACACATATATATATATATATGTGTGTGTGTGTGTGTGTGTGTGTGTGTGTGTGTGTGTGCGCGCGCTTTTTTTCGGGGGGGGGGGGGGTAGTCCCATTTTTTATGCCATCTTATGGCCCGAGAAGCTGGCAGTTTTTACAATGCGATGATGGCGATGAGGATGATAATCATGATGCTATGGACTTCCACCTAAGCTTGAGACTGCGTGACAAGGTTGTACTCTGCGCTTATTATCATAATAATCCTGGCATCAACCAGGCCCATGAGAAACAGACATCAGCAGCATTGGTCAGAAGATCTGAGAAACACCCTCAATGACACATCCGTGAAGTGGATGAGAAGCGACTCGGCCGTGTGATAATGCTTCTTGTCAATTTGATGGCATAATATTTGTTTATTTGATTATATCCTTCCCATTTTAGGGCGCTCATATGAGTTTGATTTGATTTTTGACGGACAAAATACTATTTTGATGATCAAATCCCGTAGTCTGTTTCTTTTGAGTGACGTTCATAATAAATGACCTCTGAAACACGGATTTCAAACTTCTTTTTCTTAGAATAGTTACTCGTTTTATCCTATCAGGATTAATGGCTGAGTACTATGGCTTCGTTTTGAAATGTTCTTCATACACGTGTGATGTCCTATCAGAGTCAGTAACTGAACAGTATGGTGATGTTTTGAATGTTCTTTCTACAGGTGTGATATCCCATAAAAGTCAATGGCTGAGAACCATAGCGATAAGAAATGTTCTTCTTACAGGTGCAGTGTCCCATCAGAGTCAATGTTGAGTACTATGGTGATGTTTAAGAATTTTATTTCTACAGGTTTAATGTCCCATCAGAGTCAACCACAGAGCACTATCGTAATGTATTAACTTTTTTTTTCAGCAGGCGTGATTTCCCTTTTTTTTTTTTTGTCAATGGCTGATCAATGTGGTGATGTTTGAAAATGTTCTTTATACAGGTGAGACGTCCCATAATGAGTCAATGGCTGCACACTATGGTGATGCTTTAAGATGTTCTCTTGAAAGGTATGATGTCCTACCAGAGTCAATAACTGAACACTGAGGTGATGTTTTAAAATGTTCTTTCTACAGATGCAGAGTCACATCAGAATCAAAGGTTGAGCACTTTGAAGGTTTAAAATGTTCTTTCGAAAGATTTAATGTCCCGTGGGAATCAACGGCTAGGTGTAATGGTGATGTTTTATTTCTTTACTGCAGGTGTGATATCCCATTGAAGTCAATGGCTCAGTACTATGGTGATGTTATAAAATGTTCTTTCCACAGGTGTGATCAAGGTCAGTGACTGAGATTTATGGTGATGTTTTAAAATGTTCATTCTACAGATCAGGGTCAGTATCTGAGCACTGTGGTGATGTTTTAAAATGTTCTTTCTACAGGTATGATGCCCCATCAGGGTCAGTATCTGAACACTATGATAATCTTTCAAACTGTTCTTTCTACAAGTGTGATGTCCCATCGAGATCAGTTGCCAAAGGAACGCTGCGGTGATATTTCAAAATTGCCTGTAACAGCAGATAGAGATGTCTTGGAGCATTTTGTGAATAGAGAGTAAGTATTGTTAAGATATTAATGTCAAGTGTTGGAGGATGTGTGGGTTGGATGCCAATAAAACACTGGTGTTTGCTTTCCATGTAGTCATCAGTTTAGTGATGTCGTTTGAAGTATTGAACTTTTTTGTTTGTTTGCATTCCTATTTTTCTTGGATGTGTGTGTGTGCACGTTGTTTTTGCCCACACTATGCAAGGGTTTTGCTGCCTTAAAGTCTTCATACTTCATCTTTGGTGGATGTGCATGCCATGTTTCTACGAGTATAAGCCACCAGTTAAGTTAACAAGAAACACCACGAGGATGGGATGGGATCCAGAGCACCAGTCCTTCGTCACCTTCTGGACAATCACCTCCCAAGCTCCCGCCACCACTCGACAGTCAGTTGATCAAGCCAAGGGGGGCTGTCCATGCGTTGCATGACCCATTCGGACCCAGTCATCAGTTATCTTGTTTACAAACCAAATGGCAAGGTGGGAAGATGTCAAACCCCGGGACATAGCCATACAACCCGCACCAACCAGGTCCAGCCCAGCTTTTGACCAAGACAGATTGGAAGAGCCCTCTCTCTCACCCCAATCTGGTCTTCATTTCTCTTTCAGGCAGCCTGCTCTGCCACCAGCTCACATAGCTGTCAGCTCCTTTCCCCTTACTATAGTCTCGACAGTCAGCAGTCGGAAGCTCCCAACGTTGCCTTACTTTAAACACAAGAGTTATTTGAACGGCCGCAAAAAGTGGCCAGGCATGAAGCTCCAGACACAGCAAGGTCTGACATGTCCCCAGAATGATCCCAAGTTTGCCGTTTTTCTAGCAGCCAGCAGATCTTTCCGTGCGGTCATTAGACCTGGTCAAGCCACAAGTCGAAGTCAACGTGACTTGGAAGATCTTTAACATGCGTACTTAAGATTATTATGTGTATGCATACACATGAAAAGATTTACACAGACACACAGACACAGACACAGACACAGACACAGACACAGACACACACAGACACAGATACATACACACACACACACACACACACACACACACACACACACACACACACACACACACACACACACACACACACACACACACACACACACACACACACACACACACACACACACACGGAAGGACACATGTAGTATCTGTTCAAGTTTTTATTCATCAAGCAAAGCCCACGATACACTTTTGTTGTCTTGAGCCCCCGAATGTTGGACTTGGTTATATGTTGAAAGGAAACCTAACGGTTTAATCCGTTGACATTGTGTACAAAAATGCACAAAACAGTGTTTTGTAGCCTTTCTAGATTTAGGCAATTACGAAAACAATGATGATTTTATAGTTTGTAATAGGAGTTCGTAAATCGTGTTTTTTTCCTGTTTGTCGTAGCCTGACCATCGTTTGAAAACATGAACCACCGACCATCGTTACACATGATCCACAGATAGGCCCCTACAGGTTAGGCCTACAGCGCTGCAGTCCCGAGGAATCATTGCGAGTACCCCTCAGAGGGACGTAGCCAAAATCACATTTTGAAGACAGGAATTTTAGTTCCCCCCACCCCCACCCTCTCTCTCTCTTTCCGAAGTTTTGTTAATAGCGTCGTTTTTCTTGAGTTTCTTTCAGCACCTTCCGGCTTTCTATATCTAGTGAAATCGTTTTGGAAATGAAGGCCACCTTCAACCACAGAACACACTGTACCTTTATTGCATACTTGAGTCTGTGTTTACGACAGTTGACAAATAATCGGTTCATAATTATGTGTTGAAGTCAAGGGACATTAACGATAATCAGTCCGTTTATTGATGAACTCAGACTGGGGCCGCCGTGTGAACAACGTTTTTGCATATTATGTTAAAAGATCGAATTGACATTTGGCTCTGTGACTCGATAAAAATTTCTTATGTGCTGCTCCGATCCTCCCAGCTGTGGATGCGTATCTGACTCTCTTGGGAAAGGTAAATTAGAGAAGCAGGCCTGCCTTCAAAAATCTGACTGGAGTCTCTGTTCTACTGTTTCCTTTTCATAGGATTTTAAGCTAACGGCAATATCCTTACCTTTTAGTTAATTAACCTGCTTACCTGTCTGATACATGGATAAAGAAAACCCGTTGAAATACTGCATATATAATATTATGAATCCAAAGTGCAAACAATAGAAGTAGTATCGCTTCTACATAGGCATTGATACCTGTATCTCAATGATGTGATTGAAGGTACAAATACTGGTACATATTTAACGCCTCCCCTTCCTTCATTGAAACAATTTTATAATTTCACAAAACAAACAAACAAACAAACAAACAAACAAACAAACAAACAAACAAACAAACAAACAAACAAACAAACAAACAAATCGAGAGAACGTTAAAGCTGACCGAACAAATTGCTTCATCATCAGTTCATCTCTATTACAATCAAATCATCATCATCATCACCATTACCATCATAAAAAATAATCGTCCTTAATACCACCAATACCATCATACAGTATAATCATCAGTGCTATAACCAAGTCAGCATCACCTTTTTAATCATGATGATAGCCATCGACATAATCATCATCACCCTTCTCGTTGATGAAAGTTATGAAGACAATTTCCCATTCCTAATGCAGCAATGGTACAAATAGAACGAACATTAGGCAAAAGCATGCCATGACCGTGGCTCAGATAAAAGGACAGGTGAGGTACACGACGAGGACTGATTAGTCGTTCCAACCTTCTCCTGAGGAAGAGGACATGAAAGCAACAACAACAACAACAACAACAACATCAAAACAGAAAACAGGACAGAATGACACAAGCATGAATAAATCCACATCGACTACAGATCTGCAAAAAACATACAAACATCACTGCAGTTTCAGGAATAGATTCAGCCTGCTGTCATAAACTTCTTGTGTGCAATCTAGACAGTTCTTCTTGCTTCTTTTAAAGAAACATTTTAATCACCTTATGTTTTTTCTTTCTTTCTTGTTTTGTTACGGTATTTTTATCCCCATGTTCTTTCAAAAATCGAAATAGTGAAGACAATTACAAAAATATCCAGCAGTCAAACTTATGAACACTAGGAAGGGGATAACACTATGTACATTCTGGGTTAATGATACGGCCATGAATGTCCACATTCTGGGTTAATGATACGGCCATGAATGTCCACATTCTGGGTTAATGATACGGCCATGAATGTCCATCTTCCATGTTAATTGTTCTATAAACTTCCATCAACATTGTTCGTCTGTTCTTGTAAACTTTAAATCTTATTCTATGATCACCATCACATGGCACCTGTGACCTTAGTGCATATGGAATTCATCCCGAACGCGGAGACGTCATCCTGAGAAACTGAAACTCAAATTGATTGATTCATTGATTTGGTTCAGTTTTTACGTCGGCACCCACCTCAGGTGATATGGCCGACGGGGATAACCATCCCAGGGAATTTGGGGAAGGGGGGCCTATCTGATCCTATACTGACACCACCAGAACAACGATGATGTTAAGATGGGACAGTGAGAAGGCCAGTTTTAATGTAGCACATCCCAGGATTCGAACCCACAACCATTTGCATGTGAATCCGACGCTCAACCAACTGAGCTACTGGAGCCCGCTGGAAACTCAAATCTTATTCCGTTCATTTATATATCCAATAATAAAAACAAGCAAACAAACAAGCAAACAAACAAACAAACAAACAAACAAACAAACAAAACAAATCATCAATCCGATAGCGTCAAAACAAACAAATCAACAAATCAACAAACGAAAAAACAAGCATTAACAAAAACTACAGCACACAAATCCATTCCCTAGTCGATATTTCGTATCCAGCATCTCTTCTCCTTCACTGTGTTGTTCGGATCAGTCAGTCAGTCAAAAGAGGTGCACATTCATGGCTTCCTTCAGCAGTCTGGAACATGGCACAGGCCGATTGCTGTGTGGAGAACACAAAGAAAACATGTAAATGTACAAATTAGAGACATGAGTAGGTTGAACAGATACGTTCATGCATTAGAGAAGGAAAAATGAGATATGGGGAGGGAAATGTGAGCAAAATAGTACTAGCTCCGAGAGAGAGAGGGAGGGAGGGAGAGAGAGGGGGGGAGGGAGAGAGAGAGAAAGAGAGAGAGAGAGAGAGAGACAGAGAGAGAGAGACAGACAGACAGAGACAGACAGAGAGTGAGACAGAGACAGAGTTCTTTCCACAAATAGGCTTTAAATGATAAAATCGTCACAGCAATGAAACAGGTATTCTAGGTGCTGGTCTTAAAGGTCAGATGATAATCTGAATCAAGCGTGCAGCATGCATTCGGCGCACGTTGAAGATCCCACGTCAACAAACCGAGAGTTGTCCGTGGCAAAAATCTATAGTAAAATCCATTTAAAATTTAAACAGAAAGACAGGCATAAAGCAAAAGGAAAAAGTAATGGGTGGCGCTACAATGCGGCTACGCGTTCTCCCCAGGGAGATCAGCCCGAATTTTCTTAAGGTAAATGCGATGTCACAAAGAGGAAATGAATATAAACATAAAAGAATAATCAACATATTTAGTTCGTTAAAAAATCTTGAATATTGACAAACAAACAAACAAACAAACAAACAAACAAACAAACAAACAAACAAACAAACAGCAAACAAACAAACAAACAAACTCAACATCAAAACAAAACCAGCACCACTGACTACCAACGTTGATGACATCAACAAAAATAACAAAAGAAGCAGCAGCAGCAGCAGCAACACCACCACCCCCGCCCACTATTAAAGACATAAAAAGACCTTTAGTCCGGTCCATGTTAAACACGACACGTATGAATTGCGAGTATTATATCGTTCAGCTGTACCTGCCTGTTTGTTTCAAAGTCACATTACTCGTACATAGCTTTAGTCTCTGTCCAACTCACCGTCGTTTATTGGGAACCTTGAAGACATTTCTCTGAAGTTTATGCACATGACTCGTTCGGCAGATGACGTGAGATAGTTTGGTTCTGTCTATCTGTTGGCGTTGCTCATCTGTGGAAACAAAGATAATGTGTTACATTCTATCTAGTGGTTAAGATACATATGCAGGTTTGCCAGCTGTTGTTTCATTATCACCATCGTAAACACATCTTGTAATCATGTGGTTGTAGGGGGCTTAGGGGTGGGGGTGGGTTGATCATACTCGGCAGCAGTAAGATCCTTCATCTCTGTCTCTCCTCCTGTGGGGATGCTGGGGACTCTTTCAGTATAAATAGTATCCCCATCTTTTGAAAATTCTGTGTTAGAAACTTTCTCTTTTCTGTCACTCTATCTTTGTTTCTGCCTTAGTCATTTGCTTTCTGTCATTTCTTCCTATCATATTCTGCCTTTCTGGTCCATTCACCTGTATGTGTTCGATAAAGTCTAACACACTTAGGATTGATAATTGGGTACATGTATTAAGTGCATTGTTGGCTCTAGGGAAATGAAAGATGCGGAAGCAATTTTAGGTAATTTAGGACCGTTTTTATGGTTGTTTTAGTGTCCTTAGCTATGTTTAAATTTGTATTCATTTTTTTTCAATCCCCTGTGTGATAGATTGGACATAGTGGTCAACGCCAGGGGCATCTCCTTAAATTATGTGCACGAATGCATTGATATGTGTACTTCAATTTTCTTTTCCTTTTTTTCCTGTTGAAGTATTGCGTGTGTATTGAAATGGTTATAGCCCTGATATGGCTCTACGCAGTCGGCTGGGCTTTAAACAAGTATAACAATAACAATAACAATAACAATAACAATGACAATAACAATTTCTGTCTTTGTCGTACAGTAGTAAGCTGTTCAGGCATGCTGAGAATGGTTCATTTTGTAATGCTTGCCACCCAGCTCTTCCTCTGTCGACATCTGACGGCCTACTTAAAGACTGTCTTGACGTCGGATGGTCATGGACAGGGTGTCGTGGTGGGTGAGTGGCCAAATCAAGCAAGGCTGCATCGCTTCTTCTTCTTCTTTTTCTCCTTTTACTTCGTGAAGAGTCATTGGGACGCCGCACTGAAGAACTGTTCACCAGAGTCCTTCAACTTCGCCGATTGTGTGCCAACGCCTGGGTGTCTGCAAATGGGTTCTCTGTCCATCCCATAGTGTTGTCAGTCCATCGTTTTTTCTGTCTTCCCTTGCATCGCTTAACCGTAGCCAAAAGTGGTTCCTGTGGGCCTAGCACGTTAATGACCTTGTTCCCTACCCACTCATTGGTCTTATGTTCGAGGTTGGATATATGAAGCAATTTTTGTTGTACGTTTGGTTTCGTGGGCCTGAATTCTGTATTCTGAATCAGTAAAGTGTGTCTTGCATTTCAAAACCGCAGAGCTGTGCTTCTCAATAAAATAGTTTGTTAAAATGACAAGTTACTTTGTGAAGGCACACCAACAGTTTACACTCATCATTTCCCATTGTGCTTGTCCTAAACAGTTGAGACGTCTACAGCTTGTCCTGCATATTGTGATGGTCTTTGTGTGTGGACAATCTGTTTACTTGCAGCAGTATCAACGGCATTCTACTTGTCTAAAAAAAAAAAAAAAAAAAAAAAAAAAGAAATAGCAATGGCCTGTCCTACTTACGCCAGTTCTTGTGTATTGACTGTCTTTACTTGCAGCAATATCAGCGACGGGACATTTTGTTTCAGCATCGTCAAGCATAAAAAGGACAAATGAATTGTCCATACGCATATACTATTAGTTTTTTTTCCCCATGAAACAAAAGTGCAGATTTGTTCCTTTGTTCCGGTCCATATGCTGAATGCTGTCAGCGGTAAAAATAATAGAAACAAAGTGGTTTCAACATCGAAGACGGAGTATGCACACTGTGCAGCAATGTGCCGCCTGCACAGCGTGGGCAGAAACAAACAACAAACAACAAACAACAAACAAACAAACAAACAAACAAACAAACAAACAAACAAAACAAAACAACAAGAGCAGCAGCAGCAGCAACAACAACAACAGCAACAACAACAACAGCAACAGCAACAGCAACAACAACAACAACAGCAACAATAAAACAACAGCAACAACAACAACAACAGCAACAACAAAACAACAACAGCAACAGCAACAATAACAATAACAGCAACAAAAACAACAACAGCTACAACAGCAACAACAACAAAATAACAAAAACAACAGCAACAGCAAAAAACCCCAAAAACCAACAACAGCAAGACAACAACAACAACAACAACAACAGCAGCAACAACAACAACAACAACATCAACAACAACAACCGAGCATTCTAGGCGTGGCCATGCCCGACACAGAAGACAGCCACAGACAACCCACCAGTGGCAAAGCCGATGTGCGGGTCCTTGGTCTCCCACCAGAAGCGGTCACAAAAGCGAAGGTTGGCAAACTGTTTGATCAGCAGACAGGTTATTGTAGGGCCCACCACCCCCACTCTTCTCTCCAACAAGGCGCCGGTGTACAGGTCCACGTCATCCACATCACTGTCACGTCATAGTATGACGTCAGAGTAGAACAAGCAGAAAGAGTATGAGAGAATGCTGCTACGATAGCCTACCACAATGACAAAACCAAAAAAAGAAAATAACATTTAATAAAAGAGCTTTAAGACTTTGCCATCGCACAGGGCTTATGCGCAGGCTTAAGGCCAATGCCACACTCATTTTGGATCTTCATCACGTGGCATCAACAGTGTCAGTGCATAGATGAAATTCATTCCGAACGCGGAGATTTCAGACTCTGAAATACCTAAGTGTATTTGTCTACCATCAAGTCTCTATAAATAAGAAAAGTTGTATAGCTTACAATATATCGCCGTAAATACAGTAATTTCAGTGCATGAAAAGACATATACGGGCAAACCACAGAACTTTGAATAGATCCGAAGGTATATTGCTGATACAGCGAGATATGCGAGGGAACAAGAGAAGCAAAGACGAAATGTTGTTGTTTATGGTAGTAGTGGTGGAGGTGGTGATAGCTGTCTGTGGTGGGGGTGTCAAATGTGTCGAAAAACACAGTTTGTAGTCAATTAGAGGACTGTAGCCTGGACACGGCAGTCTGCTATATTTTAGGGCTGAAAGATTCAGTTACCCGTCACATCCACTACAGTAAGCTCCTAGATAGGGAAACACACCTACAGTTACACTATAGGCCCACTGGTCACGTCGAATTCAACAGGCTTACAAACATTTACAGGAAAAACAATAGAACGGGTACAGATGGAGCTTATGTGTCCCTCGCACCCAGACATCTCGTTCCATTTCTTCTGACAACATTAGGGCAAGCCTAACCCTAACCCTAATCTTTGCTTACTTTTATTAAACCCTACTCCTGACCGGGCGCGATAGTCAAGCGGATAAACATCGGACGAGGTAAAACATAGGCCAGGTAGGCCTCATGACCGGGCCAGCTCATGGGTTTATGTGCAGGCTTAAGGCTTGTGCCATGATCACCATACACATGGCACCTGTGACGTTAGTGCATATGAAATTCGTTCCGAGCACGAAGACGTCATCTTGAGAAACAGAAACAGAAACTGAAACAGAAACTCATTGACACAACTAAAACGTGCAGTGGAGACTGACTTGTAAATGTGTTGAAGCTTGTGTCCGTCAGGTAACTGCAGGAAGTGGGTGAGGGGGGGCAGACCACACAATTTCCTCCAGTGGTTGTAGGGGGGCAGGCCATGGTCCCTCCCTCTCTGTATGTTGAGGGACACCACATCCTTCCCCTTGTGCTGGGCTTGTTCAAACAGTCGGTCCGACATGCCTGGAATGTTTATTACTATTGTCTTCAGGCCATGTAGCAACTAGTGTAGGAAAGATGAACACAAACAAACATACAGATAAACAAACAAACAAGCGAAACAAACAAACAAACAAACAAACAAACAAGCAAACAAACAAACACCAAACAAACCTAACCAAACCAAACCAAATTAAACCAAACCAAACCAAACCAAACCAAACACAATACAATACAACACAGTACAATACATACGTACGTTAAGTACATACATACATACATACATACATACATACATACATACATACATAACACACACACAAATCCAAAAGAAAAAACACCAGAGGAATGGCATACACACGCACTAGGTTCTTTATGAATGTGGTGTGTGTGTGTGTGTGTGTGTGTGTGTGTTGTGTGTGTGTGTGTGTGTATGTGTGTGTATGTATGTATGTATGTGTGTGTGTGTGTGTGTGTGTGTGTGTGTGTGTGTATGT
>JAPXFY010004860.1:0-2500 GCA_030674185.1 Monoplex corrugatus | reverse complement strand
AAAAAGTGAGAGATCCGCCAACGTTCCACTCTACCTGATGAAATACGACAGACAGGCAGACAGACAGACAGACAGACAGACAATGCATATACATTCTGTTTATCTACCTGTCCATCTGTCTATCTGTTATCTATCTATCTGTCCATCTATCTACATACACACACACATATATATACACACATATGTATGTATATGTACATATACATATATACATATGTGTGTGTGTGTAAGTGTGTGCAGATAGATATATCTGACAGAAAATTATAGATAGATAGATAGGCAGGTAGAATTTACATATATACATACATACATACATACATACATACATACATATATATATATGTATATAATTACACACACACACACACACACACACACACACACACACACACACACACACACACACACACACACACACACACACACACACACACATTCATTCTAGAAGACACTCAACAAGAGCATTGACTGATTTATTTCTATATTTCGGCCCTTGGCCTTCCTCAGTGTAAAATGACAATATATCTATATATATGTATATATATATATGTATCTATATATATGTATATGTATATATATATGTATGTATATATGTGTGTGTGTGTGTGCTTGCGCACGCGCGTGTGTGTAGACCCTATGTGTGTGTGTAGATAGATATACCTGACAGAAAGATATAGATAGACGGATAGGTAGGTAGAAAACAGATACAAAAAATGGTAACAGACAGACGTAGTAGTATAGGCCCACACAATCACTTATGATTCTAATTGTATACATGACAGTTTCAGTGCATTTAACCTTTCGTTTTGTAAAAATTATTTTTGTTATTAATTTATCATCCGACCCTCCACCCCCCCTCTATGGGGATGTGCAGTGGGGATACCAGGGGTTCTTTCAGTATAAATAGTATCCCCACTTTCTGGAAATTCTGTGCTGGAATTTCATCTCTTCCGTCACTCTCTTTGTTTCAGCCCCGTTTCTTTGCTTTCTGTCATTTCTTCCCATCATTTTCTGCCTTGCTGGTCAGTTCACCTGTTTGTGTTCGATAAAGTTTTACGTACTTTCTCTTATGGTTGATAATTGGGTACAGGTATTTAAGTGCATTTTTTGGCTCCTGGGAAATGACATAAACAGAAGCAATTTAAGGAATTTAGGCTCGTTTTTATATATGTTTTAGTGTCTTAGTTAAGTTAAAATTTGTATTCAGGTATGTTTAAATCTCCTGTGCGATAAACTGGACGGAGTGTTCAACACCAGAGGCATTTCCTTAGATTATGTGCGCGAATGCATTGATCTGTGTACTTAACTTTCTTTTCTTTCTTTTTTTCCTGGTTGAAGTAGTACGTTTTGAAAGGGTTATAGCCCTGACATGGCTCTGAGCAGTCGGCTGGGCTTTAAACACAAATAACAGTAACAGTATCCGAAATCCTACTAGCGACAAGAAAATGGTTTAGAATCGAATTCAGCAGAACAACACACAAGTGACAGTCAGATGTTTTCTGCAGGCTATGAAGTTGCGTTGAGCAGGAGACGATCCAGTAAATTTTGTATATACATATATTTGTTGTCTTTGTATACGCTTGACAAAGGCCGATTGGCTTTGGCTTTACATCCGTTTTAATTTGTCATAATAAATACATGTTCTGATTCTATGTTTTGCATATTTCTGGTTCCTATTTGCTCGAACACTGACTGACAAGTCATTCCGATTGAGATTGCACGCACAAAGTTTTTCTCGAGCAAATATGAAGCTCGTACATTCATATCAGAAGATCAAAGCTCTGCCTTTACGTTCTTTGTGAGTCGGTGAATGTGAAGGCTGAAATTTCAGTTTCAGTTTTAGTTTCTTAAGACGTCTCAGCGCTCGGAATGAATTCCATGTGTACTAACGTCACAGGTGCCATGTTTATAGTGATCATGGCACAAGCCTTAAGCTTGCGATTAAACCCGCGAGCTGGCCAGGTCTTGGGGTCCTATTTAGCCTATATTTTACCTAGTCTACATTTTTAATGCTAATACTGTATAATAGCTTCTGGTTGAAAAGAACAGCAACAAAAGCAAAACTTAAAAAACAAAAACAAAAACAATAGCAACAACAACAACAACACAAAACAACAATAACAAACAAAGATGCAAATGAAACAAACAAAAGTAAACAGATCTTGATATGATTTGAGACGCGAAGACATCATCCAAAACAAGTGCGACTACCCGCGTTGAAGCAAACAGGAACCGGAAAAACACGAAAACAGACCCAGAACGCGTAGTAAATAGCGCCTGTCTTGTCTGGTTATATGAAATACGCGTTCTGATTCTATGTTCGTGTTTTTCTGGTTCATGCCAAGACATTGCCCCTCACCCCTGTATGTAATCCTCTGCAGCACAGCAATGACGATTTTGCGCGCCTCCTGGAACAGTGTCTCGTCGTCATAGTGAGGATGACCCTTGGCCAGCTCTGTAGCCAGGTAGTTATGGTAACGGAGGAAGATGGTGTGCAGGG
>JAPXFY010004859.1:15000-16647 GCA_030674185.1 Monoplex corrugatus | reverse complement strand
TTGCATTAGTGTTGTCCTATGCGTAAGAGGTAGATGTAAAAATAAAATATTCTTACGCCATTACCCTGGAGGAAAAAACAGTTTTAAATCTTTTGTCTGTCTGTCTGTCTTTCTGTCTGTTTGTCTGTCTCTCTGTCTGTCTCTCTCTTTCGGTGTTTGTGTGTGTGTGTGTGTGTGTGTGTGTGTGTGTGTGTGTGTGTGTGTCTGTGTGTCTGTGTGTATGTATACTTGTTTGTCTCTCTGTCATTGCCTCTGCCTCTCTCTCTCTCTCTATCTCTCTCTCTCTCGGTGTGTGTGTGTGTGTGTGTGTGTGTGTGTGTGTGTGTGTGTGTGTGTGTGTGTGTGTGTGTGTGTGTGTGTGTCTGTGTGTATTTGTACCTGTGTGTCTGTATCTGTCCCTGTCTCTGTCCCTCCCTTTCTCTCCCCCTCTCTCTAATATTTTCTTTCACTCATCACGTTTTACCACTGAAAGTCTGCCTCGGGAAGATTTATGGCGTGTTCTTAAGGTCGCCATCTTCATCAGTCTATAGACAGAACACACTGAATGAGGTATTGGTACAGTCATATAAGGCGAGCGTTGCTGGCTGCACCGGATGTCATGCCTCTCAAGATATGTATGACGATGTCAAGAATCATTTATCTTTCTCTTCCCCATGGCCTTTCTCCACCAGTATTTTCTTTTTCTTAAACCTCTGAATGTCAATGAAGATTATGATGCATGCAGAGCATTGTCTGTGGTGGCGGTTGCTTCTTTCGTTTGTCATCTACATGGTCAGGTCGTACCTGGCAGCGAATGTGGTCATTTATGTCTCTCGTTCCTGCTGGCTTCCAGGGAGCTTAGAGGTCACCGGAGTTGCAATCAACTATACTTCCTTTCGGTCCGCTCGATAGATGCAACATCTTTGCAGTACGAATTCAACTGTCCTATCCTCTGGCTTCCAAGGAGCTTAGAAGTCAGCGGAGTTGTAATCAACTATATTTTTTTTTCGGTCAGCTCGATAGATGCAAGGTATTTGTAACAGAACTTCAGCTGTCCTATCCTATCTACTGCTAGGTACGTTGAACATGTCCTAGTTTCAGTCCAGTTACATCAAAAGTGATGGTGATGTTGTGGCTGGACGTCAACGTGGTGTTCTTGCTGCTTATTCCCACGCCATATCTTGTCGGTGTTTTATCTAATGTTTTAACAAGTTTAGTGAGTTCTTGCTCACTGCTGTCCAGGCCATTACTCTCACCTACGAAGCGAAGGTTTGTGATGGTTCTTCCACCAGTGCTGACTATGTTGATATGGTTTTTCAAGTGCGTCGGCCACGATGCGTTCCAGGAATATGTTGAAAAGCATATGAGACGGAAGAAGACCCTAACTCTAACCCTACCCCAGACGAAACTCCAACCGAAGTATAGAACCACTCTCCGATACTATCTTGTATAAGTACCACAGAATTGGTTGCTTTGGAGTATGTAATAGTTGCTGGATGGTGTTGGTTAGTTTTTGCCCCATGCTTACAGAATAGGCCAGACTACATTATTTGGCGTGATCGACTACGTGTTTGGCCTCACAACATTGTCATAAATCAACGTTTTGAAACAAGACAGACTACAGAACGAAGCAATGGGAGTGATGCTCGGAACCACAAAAGACACCAC
>JAPXFY010004859.1:0-7500 GCA_030674185.1 Monoplex corrugatus | reverse complement strand
TAAGAGGTGTGGGGTGTGGAGGGGAGAGGGGAACAGAGTAAGGGACGTAAAAAAAATTAAAAGGTAGCGGCAAGGTCTTAAGAAAAAGGATATGGATGAACAGAGAAATGAAACTAGAACAACGCTAACATCAATAATGTAAAAGAAAAATCGTCATAAAAACAAAACAAAACAAAAATAATCATAATTATAATAATAATCTTAAAGTAACGCATTAACAGGACTGTGAACCAATGATTCTGAAATTTTAACTAACAAAACTTGATCCGATACTACTTCTTTAAAATGCGTTTCAAGATAGTTTTCTTGTGTAAACGTCTTTGGTAAAAAGGAACGAAGCTTTCTGCAGTAAAACAAACAGTGATACAATGTGAATTGTTCGCCACAAATACATAAAACGTTGTTACAATATTTTGTTTTCAAACTGTTCAGTTGAATGCGAAAATATGTCATAACAATTAATCTCAAATGATATAACGAGGAATACTGCAAATTTTTACAGATATTTTGAACTGAAAGTTTGATTCTTTTTTGAGACACAAATTTTTCATTTAAATGTTCATGAAATCGAATCCATGATGCTAATTCTAGCGATTTGTAAGCTTCTTTTACCGAGGTGTTAACATGTAATTCTATGGAATTTTCAGAATGGAGGGCACCGGATTTAGCTGCTAACTCAGGTATAGTTTAGTCTAGACACTTTCATTCTATTCTTCCAATTTAAAAGGAAATGTATGAAAGCAGCACTTTTATGTTCAGAAATAAGGATGCGTTTATTTTATTCCTGCAAGGTTTTCAAGGATTTATTCAGCCTCTAAGAAAGAAGGTAGAAGAAGAGTGACAAGGCATAGAAAACATTGAAAGCCTATGATTAATGTTTTCTAATAATATTTGGTGTGTCTTGTAAAGGATAACAAATGTGTTGATAGGTTGTGAAATTTAAGTAAATGATAAGTGTTGATATTGGACCTAATGTTTGATTTTGTAATTGTCTTTGAAGCCAATTTATTTTATTATCCAAGTTGGTTGTATAGTATACTCAATTATACCAGTTATATAAATTTGTACTGTTTTGATGGATTGCATAACTTTATTAATTCATTATAGTAAACTATGTGTCAAGTTACTTTGTTCTATTATTTACATGAATTTAACAAGAGATGTGTGACTAATTTTGCAATAAGTAATATTTGCTGTTTGTTGTATGCACTATAAGAACTGGTGGAATTGTTTAATTTTGATAACACCTGAAGGATTGGTGGGCTTTTAATTGATGGATATAGGCCTATGGCTCTAACAAGTTGTTAGGAGATAACAGAGATTTTGGGCCTAAGCATGTGGCATCTCTGGTAGGACATGTTAAGTTTGTGAAGAACTTAATCAATGATATTGTAGAGTAATTTAGTGGGTTTCCTCCATTCGGTAAGCCTGGATCAAACTAAATCTACTATCATTGAATCATAAAAGGACAAAGCAAAGTCTTGTATAGCTTATTTGATGGTAAATTAGATAAGTTTACCAGTAATGAGGTTGGTACTTTATGGCTAACCAAAGTCACACAGTTCCTTATTTAAGACAAAAGATGTGTTTTGTTCATTTTAGGAGAATACTAAAATGTTGTATATAATAAGAAATCCTTAGTTGTTGTTTTTGCTCTGTCTTATCCAGGGTTACTTCTGCTGTGCTTCAGCTGGATTGTAGCTGGACCATACTTGACATTGACAGTTCCTTGTAATGTAGACTGTATAACATTGTATTTTAATATTAAGATGTATTGTTGTTCTTTTTTTGTTCTTGTTTAAATAAAATTACTAATTGAATCTGTGGTCTGTGGACTCCATTATTTAAATTAAGAAAGAATCACGTCTGGACTCATACACGTTACATGTGTGTGCATGTGCGTGTATGTATATGTGCGTGTTTGTGTGTATATGTGTGTGTGTGTGTGCGCGTACGTGCGTGTATGTGTGTATATTTGTATGTCTGTATGTGTTTGTGTGTGTGCGCGCTTGCGTGTGTATGTGTATGTATACGTGTGTGTGTGTGTGCGTGTGTATGTGTGTGCGTGTGTGTGTGTGTGTGTACGTGTGCGTGTGCCTGTTTGTGTGCGTGTGTGTGTGTGTGTGTGTGTGTGTGTGACTGCGTGCGTGCGCGCGCGTGTGTGTGTTTAGATTATTCTCATCTCTTTCACCTCCTTTATTCCCGTACTTACTTTAAGCACACCCACATTCAAACACTTGACAGGCACATCTATATATCCTTCCAACCTGACGACAAGGAACGGTCCTAAGCCTTCTTGCCTCTGTCAACCTCTCAAGGCATTCGCCGCCGCCACGATCTGACATCAGGTGTCTCGCACAATTTTCATATAATTTTCTCTTTAATTCAATCTGTCATCTTACTGTACAAGCTTATTAACCACCTGGCAGAAGTCCCCACCGACAACATCCTAATCCCAGCAGACCCCCGAACCCGAGCCAAACACACTTATAAATGCAAGTCGATCCAAAGCAAAAACCACGGCATATCGCCACTCCTTCTTCGTCAGCATTATTGGACCCTGGAACGACCTTCCTGCAGAAGAAATAGAGAGCCCGACTGTTACATCCTTCAAATTGAGGTTCAAATCTCCTCTGACGGCGCGTCGATGACAGCGCCACCACCCCATTGCTGCGATACTCCTCAAGGGAGGTTTAGCGATTACAGAACAGAACCAGAACCAGAATCCAATCAAAATGTTCCTAATCCTAAACGAAACGGTGCCACTTACAACACACTTAAAAACATGTTCGTACACAGAGACGGAGAATGGATGTCATTTATGGACTTATATTTTCTCTTTGACTGGAAAGTGATCTTAAATCCTAAAGTCCACTATCTGAAGCCATTCCCCCCCCCCCCCTTTTTTTTTTTTTTAGGATCATCAAACATAAAGAAGTGTCTTTTATATTCTTTTTCTTTTCATTTGGTTCCATTTTCTTCGCCATCTTAATGGCAATAGAAGTTGGCACTGGTTTTTAAATTTTTTTTTTTTTTTATACAATGCGTGGATGGTTAAAACGATGACGATGATATTACACAAACTTTCCTTCCATTTCTTTTCCAGATGATTTTCATGTTGAAAGTAAACATTTCGTCTATCCAATATCTAAAAATTGGAAGTTTAAATTTTTTTTTTTTTATATCTATTCCAAAGGTAATAAACCCAAGAGTCACTGTTAATGTTGATTGTTCAAATCTCCATTGACACAGATAAGTGATATTCATCTGCTTAAGTCAAACACACCTGATCCAAAGTACCTCGGCGAAGTTCTTCGTTTGCATCACAAACAAACGATAGCCCCTATTAAAAACCTTTCAATCGTGATCATTTAAACCAGACAGGTATTATGAGTATTTCAAATGCTAAGTTGACCTAAACGGGGTTTTCTTTTAGTCTCATATCAATAACGTTGATAATAATGATAAAAATGATAATATTAATAATAATAATAATAATAATAATAATAATGATGATGATGATAACAATAACAACAACAATAATAATAATGATAATAATAATAATAACAATAATAATAATAACAATAATAATAACAATAATAACAATAATGATAATAATAATAACAACAACAACAACAACAACAATAATAATAATAATAATAATAATAATAATAATAATAATAATAATAATAATAATAATAATAATAATAATAATAATAATAATAATAATAATAATAATAATAATGAATACGTGTACAGCACCTCATCTCATAAAAGCCGCAAGAGCTTTACAAAAGTCTAAATGAAAGAGGCGATCATACATACAGCCAAATACGTGCGAACCGCTATTGCTCTTAGACATGTCAAGTAGTAGGTCATCTTCATTTTGTTTTGTTTTGTTTTTGTTTTGTTTTGGTTTTATTTTTCAACAGGTATACGTGATTTGACGGAGCGGAGCTTTTATCCCCATTTGTCTCCCTTTAACCCGTTGACTCCCTCACCCTGTTCATAAGATTCAGGCAGAAAGCTGGTGGATAGAGTTCTTCTTTCTTCTTCTTCTTCTTCTTTCTGTTTCTTTCTTCTTCTTCTTCTTCTTCTTCTTCTTTCGCATTCTTCTTCTTCTTCTTTCTTCTTCTTCTTCTTCTTCTTCTTCTTCTTCTTCTTTCTTCTTTCTTCTTCTTCTTCTTCTTCTTCTTTTTTCTTCTTCATTTTTCTGCTTCTTCTTCTTCTTTCTTCTTTTTTCTTCTTCATTTTTCTGCTTCTTCTTCTTCTTTCTTCTTCTTCTTCTTCGCAATTCTTCTTCTTCTTTCTTTTTCTTTCTTCTTCTTCTTCTTTCTTTTTCTTTCTTCTTCTTCTTTTTTTCTTCTTCTTTCTTCATTTTCCTTCTTCTTTCTTCTTTTTTCTTCTTCATTTTTCTGCTTCTTTTTCTTCTTTCTTCTTTTTTCTTCTTCTTTCTTCTTTTTTCTTCTTCATTTTTCTGCTTCTTCTTCTTCTTTCTTCTTTTTTCTTCTTCATTTTTCTGCTTCTTCTTCTTCTTTCTTCTTTTTTCTTCTTCATTTTTCTGCTTCTTCTTCTTCTTTCTTCTTTTTTCTTCTTCATTTTTCTGCTTCTTCTTCTTCTTTCTTCTTCTTCTTCTTCTTCTTCGCAATTCTTCTTCTTCTTTCTTTTTCTTTCTTCTTCTTCTTCTTTCTTTTTCTTTCTTCTTCTTCTTTTTTCTTCTTCTTTCTTCTTTTTTCTTCTTCATTTTTCTGCTTCTTCTTCTTCTTCTTCTTTCTTCTTCTTTCTTCTTTTTTCTTCTTCATTTTTCTGCTTCTTCTATTTCTTTCTTCTTCTTCTTCTACTTCTTTCTTCTTCTTCTTCTTTTTCTTCTTCGCAATTCTTCTTCTTTCTTTCTTTTTCTTTCTTCTTCTTCTTCTTCTTCTCCTTATTCTTCTTCTCCTTATTCTTCTCCTTCTTCTTCTTCTTCTTTCTTCTTTCTTCTTTCTTCTTCTTCGCAATTCTTCTTCTTCGCAATTCTTCTTCGCTATTCTTCTTCTTCGCAATTCTTCTTCTTCGCAATTCTTCTTCTTCGCAATTCTTCTTCTTCGCAATTCTTCTTCTTCGCAATTCTTCTTCTTCCTCCTCTTTTTATTATTGATGTTCAAAGCCAAGCTGACAGTGCAAAGCCATATCAGGGATCTATAATCATCTCAGAGCACACACAAGATCTCACTGATCCTAAAAAAAAATCTGAAGGAAAAAGTAAAGTACAGTTATCAATCCATTCGCACATATAATCTAAGAATGTGCACATGGCGTTGATCAACCTGCCCGATTATTCACCACGGTTTGAAAAAACAATCAAACAAACAAACAAACAACAAACAAACCTTAATACCAATATGTACACATAATATTACACAGACTAGTCTATATTACATCAAATTGCTTCTGCACATCATATATCCTCAGAACCAAACATTTAGGCAATACACAAAATATACCTAATTGACAACCCTAACAGAAAATATAGAAAGCTTCATAGAAAACATCCAGGTGAATAGACCAACAAGGCAGAAAATGATGAAAAGAAATGACAAAAAAGCAAAAGAGCAAAACGGAAACGAAGAGAGTGACAGAAAAGAGGAAATTATCTAGTACACAGTTCCCAGAAGGTGGGGATAGTATTCCTACTGAAATAGCCTATGGCATCCCCACTCGAGTGGGGGTAGTGGTGGATAGATAGAGTTAGGTAACGAAAGGGGTTAATGCTTGGAGTGGGAGGCCATAGGTCTGGCGACTGCTCTCTATCCTGCTGAAGTAGCGGGATAATGACTGTCCACAGAAGAGATGGATGAGGTTTGGTGAGCTCTCGTCACAACGCTGTTCATTATTCCTATACACTGCCTGCTTTCAAGCACCCTGCTTGACTTTCCACACACATATACCTGGCCCCTGAATCAGGTATCTCAGTATCTAAGCCACAAAATCCTAGTCGTGGCGCCTATTTGGAGGAGGTTTATGCAGAATGAGGAACTGGAAACCAAACGGGAGTCTTGATTTGTGAGTAATTGAATACTGATTATGTAAACATCGTGTCCATGTTGACGCAGTGAAAATTTGAATGCATAAAATATCTACCAGATAAACGTTTAGTGGTACATTTTCAGATATAATGTTTGGCATGAATAAGGAATATGTATGTACATCTCGTGTCCGTTTAGTATTGAAGATGCAGTGGACGTTGAACGCATTATTTGTGTACGAAATGAACGTTCAGTTATGCATTTCCGGATGTAATGCTTGGTATGTTCTAACAGGATTAAAACGTTTATGTAATATCCTCTTTCTCTCTCTCTCGCTCTCTCTCTCTCTCTCCCTCCTTCCCTCTCTCTCTCTCTGTCTCTTTCCCTTCAACTCTGTCTGTCTCTGTCTCTCTGTTCTTCTTTTTATTCCCGTTTTTTGTTTGTTTGTTTTTTGCTTCTTTTTAAGTAATTGTACTGCCTTATTTATTTCTCAACGTCTATTTACTGAATTTTCATAACATTTAGTGTTCGTCTTTACCTGTCATATACCTTTCGAATCCAGTAATTTTAAGTCACAAATTGAATAAAACTGTTTGTCCTTACTAGGTCAGAAAGTTTGCTAAAATCTGAGACAAAAACAGTTGTGCAATATACTATGATCAAAATACTGTCTTCATTGTACACACTTTATCTCTGATACTGGTAATCTTGAAGTGCTGATCTTTGGCTCAGGGATAGAAGCCAAGTACATCAGGAATTTGCGTAAGGGAAAGTTTGTGTCGTTCGTTACATGTTTTGCAATGCACACAAAATTGCGTGAAAAATACAAGAAAATTCCCTTTACAACAAACAACGCCTCTTTAGTAGTTTTGATCCGAATGTAACACAGTTACCGCATACTTTGCCACGAATACAGTCAGCTTACTGCACACTTTGCTACGAATACAGTCAGCTTACTGCAGACTTTGCTACGAATACAGTCAGCTTACTGCAGACTTTGCTACGAATACAGTCAGCTTACTGCAGACTTTGCTACAAATACAGTCAGCTTACTGCAGACTTTGCTACGAATACAGTCAGCTTACTGCACACTTTGCTACGAATACAGTCAGCTTACTGCAGACTTTGCTACGAATACAGTCAGCTTACTGCACACTTTGCTACGAATACAGTCAGCTTACTGCAGACTTTGCTACGAATACAGTCAGCTTACTGCAGACTTTGCTACGAATACAGTCAGCTTACTGCACACTTTGCTACGAATACAGTCAGCTTACTGCAGACTTTGCTACGAATACAGTCAGCTTACTGCAGACTTTGCTACGAATACAGTCAGCTTACTGCAGACTTTGCTACGAATACAGTCAGCTTACTGCAGACTTTGCTACGAATACAGTCAGCTTACTGCAGACTTTGCTACGAATACAGTCAGCTTACTGCACACTTTGCTACGAATACAGTCAGCTTACTGCAGACTTTGCTACGAATACAGTCA
>JAPXFY010004858.1:15000-16650 GCA_030674185.1 Monoplex corrugatus | reverse complement strand
TTGCTGTCATTTCTTCATGTCATTTTCTGCCATTGCTGGTCCATTCATCTGTATGTGTTTGATAAAGTTTTACGTACTTCCTCTTAGGATTGATAACTGGGCACATGTATGAAGTGCATTTTTGGCGCTAGGGACATGAGATATGCGGAAGCAATTTTAGATAATGTAGGCTCGTTTTTATATATGTTTTAGTGTCCTTATGTTTATATTTGTATTCAGGTGTGTTTTTTAATTCCCTGTGTGATACATCGGATGGAGTGGTCAACGCCAGGGGCATTTCCTTAGATTATGTGCGCGAGTGCATTGATGATATGTGTTCTTAATTTTCTTTTCTCCCTTCCCGCCCCCCCCCCCCCCCCCCCCCACCTCGTTGAAATAGTAAGTTTTTGAAACGGGTATGCCCTGATATGGCTATACGCAGTCGGCTGGGTTTTAAACAAAAATAACAGTAATGACAGTGAGGTTCCAGAGATAATACACCGTCGTTGTTTGTCAAGATATTCGGGCACACCGTCACACATCCGTGAAATAAACAAAACAAAACTCGACTGTGTAGTCCCAGTCTTTCTAATGAGCCCTTAACATGCACGCTTAACTCTCGGATATGAGCTGGTTGGGGCTGAAAAACGCCACAATGATTTTCATGTTCATATTCATATTCCACATTTATTTCTTTTTGTTAATGAATTCATCATGTGAAACTAGGACTGCTCTCCCCGTTGAGAGCGCGTCGCCGCAGTCCGGCGCCACCCACTTTTATAAAGACCCAAGACTTCAGAAAGGCAAGAAGGCTAACGGGCCTTCAAGGGTAAGGAACCTGGGAAGTAAACTTGTCTCTCCAATATTTCTATAACAAGAGCAGCTAGGCGAACGCCTTCCTCTTCACGGTTTTCAACTGCCGTGGGATCTTTAGCCTGCGCAGGCCAGAAAGTACACGGGTCCGACTCGATTTTCTTCCCCTACCGAAGGACTAGACGTTCAGATCAATTTTCCTGTTAAACTGAGGAGAAAAGTCGAGGCCTCTACGGGGAGCGAACCCTGGAACGTCGAGTTCCGTTATTGGCAGGCGAACGTCTGAACCATTCTGTCACTCTTCTCCTTGATTTTCACAGGACTGGTAAGATTCGAACTTACAACTTCCAGCTTTAGGCTGTTGCGCTAACCCGCTGTACCACGGCGACTCTTGTGTGTGTGTGTGTGTGTGTGTGTGTGTGTGTGAGAGAGAGAGAGAGAGAGAGGGAAGAGGAGGGGGAGAGAGAAGGGGAGGGAGAGAGAGAGAATGGGAGAGGAGAGAGAGAGAATGGGAGAGGAGAGGGAGAGAGAGAGAATGGGAGACAAGAGAGAGAGAGAGAGAGAGAAGGGGGAGAGAAAGGGACAGAGAGAGAGGGAGAGAAGGGGAGGGGGAGAGAGAAGGAGAGGGAGAGAGAGAATGGGAGAGGAGAGGGAAAGAGAGAGAATGGGAGAGGGAGAGAGAGAGAAGGGGGAGAGAAAGGGACAGAGAGAGAGGGGGAGAGAGAAGGGAGAAGGGGGGGAGAGAGAGAGAAGGGGAGGGGAGAATGAGGAAGGAGAGAAAGTGTGTGTGTATGCGTGCGCGCGCGTGTGTGTATGTGCGTGTGTGTGTGTGTGTGTATGTATGTGTGGTGTGTGTGT
>JAPXFY010004858.1:5000-10000 GCA_030674185.1 Monoplex corrugatus | reverse complement strand
GTCTTTCTCTCTCTCTCTCACTCTCACTCACTCTCTGTCCCTCTCTATCTCCCCCCCCCCTCTCTCCCCTTCCCTCTTTCTCTCTTTTCTCTCTGTCTGTGTCTCTGTCTCTCGCTCTCGCTCTCTCCCCTTCCCTCTTTCTCTCTTTTCTCTCTGTCTGTGTCTCTGTCTCTCGCTTTCTTTGTCTCTCTCTGTCTCTCTCTGTCTCTCTCTCTCTGTGTGTGTGTCGCTGTCTCTCTCTCTCTCTCTCTCTCGCTTCATCAATTGACATATAAAAGTCTTTTATTGCAATTCATTTTTATGACTTCTTTGGCGTTGTATATGTTATGTTTCATTTGTTCATTTGTTGATAAACTTACATTATATGTAGAGTTGTAATTACTGGCTGTAAGACAGGTCCGGTGGGATCTAATGCTAGTATCGTTGTGAAATAGAGCTTTTTGATGTTTCTTTTTATTAGTCTCTCTCTCTCTCTCTCTCTTTCTCTCTCTCTCTCTTTCCCTCTGTCTCTCTTTCCCTCTGTCTCTCTCTCTCTCTCTCTCTCTCTCTCTCTCTCTCTCTCTCTCTCTCTCTCTCTCTCTCTAGTCTCGTTGTGTAATAAAGCTTTTTGATGTTTCTTTTTTATTACTCTCTCTCTCTTTCTCTCTCTCTCTTTCTCTCTCTCTCTCTCTCTTTCCCTCTGTCTGTCTGTCTGTATCTCTCTCTCTTTCTCTCTCTCTCTCCCTCTTTCTCTCTCTCCCTCCCTCTCTCTCTCCCTCCCTCTCTGTCTGTCTGTCTGTCTCTCTCTCCCTCTCTCTCTCTGTGCCTCCTTCCTCTCTCGCTCTCTTTTTTCCTCGCTGCCTCCCCCCTCTTTTACTCCCTCTCCCTCCTCCCCCCCCCCCCCCCATCTCTGTCGTTTGTTTGTTTAGAAGTTTTAATGTAAACAGATCACTCAATCCCCTCTGCAGCCTGTCTCCACTCGGAGGGGAATCAGATTGTAATATATAATTGTATGTAATATGCTCTCTATAATTTTCCATTGTTTTTATTCTTTCTCCCCATTTTAGCCGTGTGCGTGTGTGTGTGTGTGTGTGTGTGTGTGTGTGTGTGTGTGTGTGTGTGTGTGTGTGTGCGTGCGTGCGTGTGTGTCTGTTTTAGCGCTTAGATTTGGTTTTATCAAGATTTTGCGCTATACAAATAAAGTATTGTATTGTATTGTATTAGCAACGGCAGACATGTGAATTGGTTTATTTGCTGATATGTCTATACCAATGGAAAATATTTATTTTCCCCCTCCCCCTCTCTGTCGCTCTCTCTCTCTCTCTCTCTCTCGCTCTCTCTCTTTCTCTCTTTCTCTCTTTCTCTCTTTCTCTTTCTCTCTCTCTGTCTCTTTCTCTCTCTCTTTTTCTCTCTCTCCCTCCCTCTCTCTTCTCCTTTCCTCTATCTGTCTGTCTGGCTCTCTCTCTCTCTCCCTCCCCCTCTCTCTCTCCCTCTCTCTGTCTGTCTCTCTTTCTCTCCCTCCATCTCTCTCTCCTCCCTCTCTCTCTCTCTCTCCCTCCCTCTGTCTGTCTGTCTGTCTCTCTCTCTCCCTCTCTGTGCCTCCTTCCTCTCTTTTTTCCTCCCTGTCTCCCCCCCCCCCTCTTTTTTACTCCCTCCCCCATCTCTGTCGTTTGTTTGTTTGTTTGGAAGTTTTAATGTAAACAGATTAGCAATGGCAGACATGCAAATGGGTTTATTTGCTGATATGTCTATACCGATGGAAAATATTTATTTTCCCCCTCCCCTTTCTGTCTCTCTCTCTATCTATCTATCTATCTATCTATTTATTTCTCTCTCTCTTCTTTCTCTCTCTCTCTTTCTCTCTCTCTTTCTCTCTCTCTTTCTTTCTCTCTCTTTCTCTCTCTTTTCTCTCTCTTTCTCTCTCTGTCTCGTTCTCTCTCTCTCTCTTTTTCTCTCTATTTCTTTCTCTCTTTCTCTCTATCTCTTTCTCTCTCTCTCTCTCTTTCTCTCTCTCTCTCTTTCTCTCTCTCTTTCTCTCTTTCTCTTTCCCTCCTTCCTCTCTCGCTCTCTTTTTTCCTTCCTCCCTTCTCTCTCCTTCCCCCCCCCCCCCCCCATCTCTCTCGTTTCTTTGTTTGGAAGTTTTAATGTAAACAGATTAGCAACGGCAGACATGCAAATTGGTTTATTTGCTGATGTCTATACCGATGAAAAATATTTATTTTCCCCCTCCCCCTCACCTTCTCTGTCTGTCTGTCTGTCTGCCTATCTGTCTCTCTGTCTGTCTCTCTGTCTCTCTCTCATGTCGCTCTCACTCTCTCTTTCTCTTTCTCCGTCTTTCTTTCACACACACACACAGTCACACACACACACACACACAGAGTCACACACACACAAACACACACACAAACACACACAGACACACAGTCATACACACACACACTTACACACACACACACACACACACACACACTTGCACACACTCACTCACACACACAAACACACACACACACACTTGCACACACTCACTCACACACACAAACACACACACACAGAGTCATACACACACACACACACAGAGTCATACACACACACACACACACACACACACACACACACACACACACACACACACACACACACACACACACACACACACACACGAACGTATACATACACGTATATAGATGCATGCACACATACACGAATGGCCATTCTTTCTCTTTCCGTTTCTGCTTGCCGACCGTCTTTCTTATCTTTTTCAACTTTCTCTCATCATGAAAAGAAATGAGACGTCCTGACAGAAATTTGTGAACACTCTCGTGCGTATGCATGCACGCCCTTCTACTTGCGCGTGGGCACACCACACACACACACACGCACACCCACACACACACACACATACACACACACACACACACACACACACACACACACACACACACACACACACACACACACACACACACACACACACACACACACACACACACACACACACACATTTTCTCTGTCTGTCAAAGAGAGACAGCAAAAGAAACAAAAGGCGAAGAGAAACTGCCAAGGCGGATTTACATGTATACATGAGCGTCCACGATCATGAAAATGTTAAAGGACACACTGTAGAATCAAATCTGATTTGAATTATAGAAAAAAAAAAGTGGCCATGAAACAAAAACACGCAAACATATTAAAATGAAAACTGAAATACAAACAACATAAAAAAAACAAAATGTTGTGATTTAAATGCGGTTGTGAGTATGAGTGACATTTCGTTATTTTTTTAGTCTTCTTCTTCTTCTTCTTCTTCTTCTTCTTCTTCTTCTTTCTTCTTCTTCTTCTCTTCTCTTCTTCTTCTTCTTCTTCTTCTCTTCCTTCTTCTTCTTCTCTTTCTTCTTTCTTCTTCTTCTTTCTTCTTCTTCTTCTTCTTCTTCTTTTCTTCTTCTTCTTCTTCTTCTTCTTTCTTCTTCTTTCTTCTTCTTCTTCTTTCTCTCTTCTTCTTCTTCTTCTTCTCTCTTCTTCTTCTTTCTTCTTCTTCTTCTTCTTCTTCTTCTTTCTCTTCTTCCTTCTTCTTCTTCTTTCTTCCTTCTTCTTCTTCTCTTCTTCTTTCTTCTTCTTCTTCTTCTTCTTCTTCTTCTTCTTTCTTCTTCTTCTTCTCTTCTTCTTTTTCTCTCTTCTTCTTCTTCTTTTCTTCTCTTCTTTCTTCTTCTTCTCTTCTTTCTTTTCTTCTTCTTCTTCTTTCTCTTCTTCTTTTCTTCTTCTTCTTCTTCTTCTTCTTCTTCTTCTTCTTCTTCTTCTTCTTTCTTCTTTCTTCTTCTTCTTCTTCTTCTTCTTCTTCTTCTTCTTCTCTCTTCTTCTTCTTCTTCTTCTTCTTCTTCTCTCTTTCTTCTCTTTTCTTCTTCTTCTTCTTCTTCTTCTTCTTCTTCTTCTTCTTCTTCTTCTTCTTCTTCTTCTTCTTCTTCTTCTTCTTCTTCTTCTTCTTCTTCTTCTTTTCTTCTTCTTTTTTCCTTCTTCTTCTCTCTTCCTTCTTCTTTTCTTCTTTCTTCTTCTTCTTTTCTTCTTCTCTCTTCTCCTCTTCTTCTTCTTCTTCTTCTCTTCTTCTTTTCTTCTTCTTCTTTTTTCTTTTCTCTTCTTCTTCTTCTTCTTCCTTCTTCTTCTCTTCTCTTCTTCTTCTTCTTCTCTCTTCTCTCCTCCTCTTCTTCTTTTTGCTCCTCCTCCTTCTTCTGTTTCCCCTTCTTCTCCTCCTCCTCTTCTTTCTCCTCTCCCTCCTGCTCCTCCTCTTCCTTCTTCTTCTTCTTTTCTTCTTCTTCTTCTTCTTTTTCTTTTTCTTTTTCTTCCTCTTCTTCTCCTCCTCCTCCTGTGTGTTTTTGTCACTGTCTCTGTCTCTGTCTCTCTCCTCTCTCTCTCTCTCTCTCTCTCTCTCTCTCTCTCTCTCTCATTCTCTCGTTTGTTATTCTTTGTTCTTTTTTTCCTGTCCCATTTTCCACACAGCTCCTGTGTGCTGTCCCATGCCATTCATTTCTGCTTTCCAAGATATCTCCAAGCCCATCGAAATCGAAGTTATCACTGTAGCAGGGCGTGAGGAGCCACAAACACTGGACAACTTTGGTTAGAATGAGTGCAGATCTATTTGGGATTGAGATTGCTTGTCAGGATTGTACTCCACGCTCACTTTCATGATACGTCTTGGCGTCTACCAGGCTCGAGAGATACAGACACCTGGGTGTGGTTCAGTCAATTTTCTGTGAAAGATGCGTAAAGAAGATGAGACTCGCTGCGTGGTTCCAGTCTCACCAACGATCCCATATGACTGTCAGCTCTGTGGTTGGCCTGCATGGGGATACCAGGAGCTCTTTCAGTATGATTAGTATTCTCACTTTCTGGAAATTCTGTGCTAGGAATTTACTCCTTTCTGTCACTCTCTTTCTTTCTGCCTTGCTCCTCTGCTTTCTGTCGTTTCTTCCTGTCTTCTCGTTTTCTACCTTGGTGATCGAACCATCTCATATGTTTTCATTGAAGCCTTA
>JAPXFY010004857.1:10000-16650 GCA_030674185.1 Monoplex corrugatus | reverse complement strand
TTATACATGCATATACTGAACCCAAAAATTATACTCATTAAATTTTCCTACTTTTTTTTTCCCCGAAAAAAGGGTTCACGTAATCCGAGTAAATTATTTCTGCTGCGGAAAACCCGCGGACCCCGGGAAATCCCTGCTATTCAAATGATGTGATGACCTCTACTCCAACCTTGTCCACATAACATGGGCAGCATTGTGCGTGCGAGATAATTTTCGAGTTTCTGGACTGTAGCTGTTGATCTCAAAAAAAGATTATGGGATTCTAAGTCTTTTTTGGACAGTCGGGTTTGTTACTTTACAGCTCCCTTTTATCCAAAAACCCATGAAAATAGCATGAAAAAGTTCGGAGTTTGTTAAAAGGGGGGATTAACCCGCGCTCAGACACTCCAAACGCGTTCCACCAAAATCTGACAGAACCCCTGAGCCTGAGCAAAAACCCCCATGGCCGGCAAGGTCTTGACAGGGTGAGGGGAAGGAAGGGACTTCTGCGACTCTAAACTGACATCTATGAATGATGGAAACATTAAGATGGTATTTAACGGGCCAGTGGACCTATCAAACAGAAAGGGCTGACCCCCACCAGAATGAGGAAACATTAAGATGGCCCATGAACAGGCCAGTGGACCAAATAAAACATAAGCTGACCCCAAACCAGAATGATGGAAACATTAAGATGGACAGTGAACAGGGCCAGGGGAAACCCTATGAAACAGTAAGCTGAAACCACCAGAATGGTGGAAACATTAAGATGGACATGAACAGGCCAGTGGACCTATCAAACATTAAGCTGACCCCACCAGAATAAATTGAACCATAAAATGGACACCCAACGGGCCAGTTTTTAATTTTGGGCCCGGCTGGGATTGAACTTGAGATATCAGATTTTTGAGCCCATGGCTCTGTCAGCAGAACCAGCCCACCCCAAGACAACGCTTGCTAAATTTCACCAAACAAGACAGGCGCATATTTTCGGAAAAATGCCGGTTTTTCAATCCCCACACAAAAAACAAAGAAACCAATTCAACCTGTCGCCTTTGGTTTTAAATGGGTTTGTGGTTTGCACAACGGAAAAACCGATTGGAAAGTTGTGATTTTTTAAAACCCCATCAGTCTTTACACAATCATTGGGGGATTTTTCGTGTCCCAGCTGGCTCCTAACCCAGAGTTGAACGTGCTAGGGGCTTATTGGGAAGACGGGGACCACACAGGGGGCGTCTAGGCTTATTGGGAAGACTGGGACCACACAGTTGGGCGTGCTAGGGGCTTATTGGGAAACTGGGACCACACAGTTGGGTGTCTATGGGCTTATTGGGGAAGACGGGGACCACACAGTTGGGTGTGCTATGGGTTTATTGGGAAGACGGGGACCACCAGTTGGGCGTGCTAGGGGCTTAGGGGAAGACTGGGACCCACATTGAGCGTGCTATGGCTTTTGGGAAGACTGGGACCACACATTGGGCGTGCTAGGGCTTATTGGGAAGACTGGGACCACACAGTTGGGCGTGCTATGGGCTTTTTGTGAAGACGGGGACCACACAGTAAAGTCTCATCCGCTGGACGGATGCGTTTTGATGGCGTTGCTTAAATCTGGTGCCAGCATCGCGGGTGTCTGTACTCTCGGGGCTAATTTACCCGGGATGTAGTATGTTTGTGATGTAGAGTACAGCTCTGTCACGCAGTCTCGATCTTGGATAAAATTTCACAGCATCATGATTACACCCTTTTTTCCGCGGGCATCATTAAAAAAAAAAGATAAAAAAAAGAAAAACTCCCCGGGCTTCACTTGTTGTTACTGTCTTATAACAGATTGTTACTATCACTTGTTGTTACTGTCTTATAACAGATTGTTACTATCACTTGTTGTTACTGTCTTATAACAGATTGTTACTATCACTTGTTGTTACTGTCTTATAACAGATTGTTACATATTGTTACTGTCTTATAACAGATTGTTACTATCACTTGTTGTTACTGTCTTATAACAGATTGTTACAATCACTTGTTGTTACTGTCTTATAACAGATTGTTACAATCACTTATTGTTACTGTCTTATAACAGATTGTTACATATTGTTACTGTCTTATAACAGATTGTTACATATTGTTACTGTCTTATAACAGATTGTTACAATCACTTGTTGTTACTGTCTTATAACAGATTGTTACAATCACTTATTGTTACTGTCTTATAACAGATTGTTACATATTGTTACTGTCTTATAACAGACTGTTACAATCACTTATTGTTACTGTCTTATAACAGATTGTTACACTTATTGTTACTGTCTTATAACAGATTGTTACAATCATTATTGTTACTGTCCTATAACAGACTGTTAGACTTATTGTTACTGTCTTATAACAGATTGTTACACTCATTGTTACTGTCTTTTAACAGATTGTTACAATCACTTATTGTTACTGTCTTATAACAGACTGTTAGACTTATTGTTACTGTCTTATAACAGATTGTTACACTTATTGTTACTGTCTTATAACAGATTGTTACTATCACTTGTGTTACTGTCTTATAACAGATTGTTACAATTACTTGTTGTTACTGTCTTATAACAGATTGTTACAATCACTTATTTTACAGTCTTATAACAGATTGTTACACTTATTGTTACTGTCTTATAACAGATTGTTACAATCACTTGTTGTTACTGTCTTATAACAGATTGTTACACTTATTGTTACTGTCTTATAACAGATTGTTACACTCATTGTTACTGTCTTATAACAGATTGTTACTATCACTTGTTGTTACTGTCTTATAACAGATTGTTACATATTGTTACTGTCTTATAACAGATTGTTACTATCACTTGTTGTTACTGTCTTATAACAGAGTGTTACAATCACTTATTGTTACTGTCTTATAACAGATTGTTACACTTATTGTTACTGTCTTATAACAGATTGTTACACTTATTGTTACTGTCTTATAACAGATTGTTACACTTATTGTTACTGTCTTATAACAGATTGTTACACTTATTGTTACTGTCTTATAACAGATTGTTACAATCACTTATTGTTACTGTCTTATAACAGATTGTTACACTTATTGTTACTGTCTTTTAACAGATTGTTACAATCATTTATTGTTACTGTCTTATAACAGATTGTTACACTTATTGTTACTGTCTTATAACAGATTGTTACAATCATTTATTGTTACTGTCTTATAACAGATTGTTACAATCACTTGTTACTGTCTTTTCACAGATTGTTACAATCACTTATTGTTACTGTCTTATAACAGATTGTTACAATCATTTATTGTTTCTGTCTTATAACAGACTGTTACACTTATTGTTACTGTCTTATAACAGACTGTTGCACTTACTGTTACTGTCTTATAACAGATTATTACAATCACTTATTGTTACTGTCTTATAACAGATTTTAGACTTATTGTTACTGTCTTATAACAGATTGTTACGCTTATTGTTGCTGTCTTATAACAGATTGTTACAATCACTTATTGTTGCTGTATTATAACAGACTGTTACACTTATTGTTACTGTCTTATAACAGATTGTTACAATCACTTATTGTTACTGTCTTATAACAGACTGTTACACTTATTGTTGCTGTCTTATAACAGATTGTTACACTTGTTGTTACTGTCTTATAACAGATTGTTACACTTATTGTTACTGTCTTATAACAGATTGTTACAATCACTTATTGTTACTGTCTTATAACAGACTGTTACACTTATTGTTACTGTCTTATAACAGATTGTTACGCTTATTGTTACTGTCTTATAACAGATTGTTACGCTTATTGTTACTGTCTTATAACAGATTGTTACGCTTATTGTTACTGTCTTATAACAGATTGTTACGCTTATTGTTACTGTCTTATAACAGATTGTTACGCTTATTGTTGCTGTCTTATAACAGATTGTTACACTTATTGTTGCTGTCTTTAACAGATTGTTACACTTATTGTTACTGTCTTATAACAGATTGTTACACTTATTGTTACTGTCTTATAACAGATTGTTACACTTATTGTTGCTGTCTTATAACAGATTGTTACACTTATTGTTACTGTCTTATAACAGATTGTTACAATCACTTATTGTTGCTGTATTATAACAGACTGTTACACTTATTGCTACTGTCTTATAACAGATTGTTACACTTATTGTTACTGTCTTATAACAGATTATTACAATCACTTATTGTTACTGTCTTTTAACAGATTGTTACGCTTATTGTTGCTGTATTATAACAGACTGTTACACTTATTGTTACTGTCTTATAACAGATTGTTACAATCATTTATTGTTACTGTCTTATAACAGATTGTTACACTTATTGTTACTGTCTTATAACAGATTGTTACACTTATTGTTACTGTCTTATAACAGATTGTTACTATCACTTGTTGTTACTGTCTTATAACAGATTGTTACACTTATTGTTACTGTCTTATAACAGATTGTTACACTTATTGTTACTGTCTTATAACAGATTGTTACACTTATTGTTACTGTCTTATAACAGATTGTTACACTTATTGTTACTGTCTTATAACAGATTGTTACTATCACTTGTTGTTACTGTCTTATAACAGACTGTTACACTTATTGTTACTGTCTTATAACAGATTGTTACAATCACTTATTGTTGCTGTATTATAACAGACTGTTACACTTATTGCTACTGTCTTATAACAGATTGTTACACTTATTGTTACTGTCTTATAACAGATTGTTACACTTATTGTTACTGTCTTATAACAGATTATTACAATCACTTATTGTTACTGTCTTATAACAGATTGTTACAATCACTTATTGTTACTGTCTTATAACAGATTGTTACAATCACTTATTGTTACTGTCTTATAACAGATTGTTACACTTATTGTTACTGTCTTATAACAGATTGTTACAATCACTTATTGTTACTGTCTTATAACAGATTGTTACACTTATTGTTACTGTCTTATAACAGATTATTACAATCACTTATTGTTACTGTCTTTTAACAGAGTGTTACAATCACTTATTGTTACTGTCTTATAACAGACTGTTTACACTTATTGTTACTGTCTTATAACAGATTGTTACATTTATTGTTGCTGTCTTATAACAGATTGTTACACTTATTGTTACTGTCTTATAACAGATTGTTACATATTGTTACTGTCTTATAACAGACTGTTACATATTGTTACTGTCTTATAACAGACTGTTGCACTTACTGTTACTGTCTTATAACAGATTATTACAATCACTTATTGTTACTGTCTTATAACAGACTTTTAGACTTATTGTTACTGTCTTATAACAGATTGTTACTATCACTTATTGTTACTGTCTTATAACAGATTGTTACACTTATTGTTACTGTCTTATAACAGATTGTTACAATCACTTATTGTTACTGTCTTATAACAGATTGTTACACTTATTGTTACTGTCTTATAACAGATTGTTACAATCACTTATTGTTACTGTCTTATAACAGATTGTTACAATCACTTATTGTTACTGTCTTATAACAGATTGTTACACTTATTGTTACTGTCTTATAACAGATTTTTACAATCACTTATTGTTACTGTCTTATAACAGATTGTTACACTTATTGTTACTGTCTTATAACAGATTGTTACAATCACTTATTGTTACTGTCTTATAACAGATTGTTACACGTATTGTTACTGTCTTATAACAGATTCTTTTTTGCACGATTGCCTCTTGATAGTTGTTTGAATGAATGAATACAGGCTACTTATCCCCTGTGGGGATGCCGGGTGATCTTTCAGTATAAATAGTACTCCCGAAAGGAAATTTTCAGCTAGGAATTTCCTCTTTTCGGTTTGTGTGTGTATGTTGTGTGTGTGTTGTGTGTGTGTGTGTGTGTGTGTGTGGTGTGTGTTGTGTGTGTGTGTGTGTGTGTGTGTGTGTGTGTGTGTGTGTGTGTTGTGTGTGTGTGTGTGTGTTGTGTGTTTGTGTGTGTGTGTGTTTGTGTGTGTGTTGTGTGTGTGGTGTGTGTGTGGTGTGTGTGTGTCTGTTTGTGTGTGTGTGTGTATGTGTGTGTGTGTGTGTGTGTGTGTGTGTGTGTGTGTGTGTGTGTGTGTGTGTGTGTGTGTGTGATTTCTTTTTTCCTTCTTCCTTTTTCTGTCATTTCTTTCTATGATTTTCTGCCTTGCTGGTCGATCACATGTATGTGTTCTATAAACTCTCACTTTCTCATAGGATTGGTAACTGGGTACATGAATTGACTGCGTGTTTGGCTTTTAGGAAATGTGCTGTGTAGGAGCTATTTTAGGTAATTTAGGCCATACTTTTTAAGTATGCTTAAATGTCTTTAGTTATGTTCACATTTGCATTCAGGGTTTTTTGTGTTTGTTTTGTTGTTGTTGTTGTTGTTGTTGTTGTTGTTGTTGTTGTTGTTGTTGTTGTTTAATCTTCTGGTGGTAATTGGACGAAATGGTCAATGCCAGGGGCATATCCTTAGATTATGTACGCGCGTGCGTCGATGTGTGTACGTCATTTTCGTTTTCGTCTTTTCTTCCCAACGGGATGGGGGATACGTTTTTAAATGGTTATAGCCCTGATGGGGCTCTGTGCAGTCGGCTGGGCTTTTATTGAACAAGAGGAATAAGGCTACTTGCTCTTC
>JAPXFY010004857.1:0-5000 GCA_030674185.1 Monoplex corrugatus | reverse complement strand
ACACAGAATCTGGTGTCTATGTGTATATATGTACATACACTACACAGAATCCAGTGTCTATGTGTATATATGTACATACATCACACAGAATCCAGTGTCTATGTGTATATATGTACATACATCACACAGAATCTGGTGTCTATGTGTATATATGTACATACACTACACAGAATCCAGTGTCTATGTGTATATATGTACATACACTACACAGAATCCAGTGTCTATGTGTATATATGTACATACACTACACAGAATCCGGTGTCTATGTGTATATATATGTACATACATCACACAGAATCCAGTGTCTATGTGTATATATGTACATACACTACACAGAATCCGGTGTCTATGTGTATATATGTACATACACTACACAGAATCCGGTGTCTATGTATATATATATATGTACATACACTACACAGAATCCAGTGTCTATGTGTATATATGTACATACACTACACAGAATCCGGTGTCTATGTGTATATATATGTACATACATCACACAGAATCCGGTGTTTATGTATATATATGTACATACATCACACAGAATCCAGTGTCTATGTGTATATATATGTACATACATCACACAGAATCCGGTGTCTATGTATATATATATGTACATACATCACACAGAATCCGGTGTTTATGTATATATATATACACCAGAAGAAAGTCAATTTCGAGTTGTACACATAAGGCAGCAATCGACATACATCTGGTCAAAATGCTGTAGAAGTGATCAAAATACCGTTACATTATGCTTGGAATTTGTGTATAATCCCTGACCGTTCATAACTTTAATCGATACATTTTGCTTGAAATTATTAATATGAAATTACTGTCTGTAAATTGTTGCCCTCGTCAGTATGAGTAAAAAGGCCAAATAGAAAGTCACTCGTCTTGCTATTGGAGGCACGAAAATTGATTCATTTTATCTAAATTATTTACTGTCCAGTGTTAAAAGTTTTCGAACCACAAACCGATTTTAGAAGATGATAAAAAAGATGCTGAGAGAACACAAAGCAACTCGCCCTTTTTTCCCGCAAAGTCTTAACACTCTCGTTAAACTGTCAGGACGAGTGTTACAAGACTGACTTCATTCATAATGCCAGCTTTTGGGTCTGTCCGTATGAAGAGATCAAATGTTACGAGTGTTACAAGACTGACTTCATTCATAATGCCAGCTTTTGGGCCTGTCCGTATGAAGAGATCAAATGTTACAAGTGTTACAAGACTGACTTCATTCATAATGCCAGCTTTTGGGCCTATCCGTATGAAGAGATCAAATGTTACAAGTGTTACAAGACTGACTTCATTCATATAATGCCAGCTTTTGCGCCTGTCCGTATGAAGAAAATGTCACGACATACAACGTCACATTTGCAGAATACACTGCACAAAAGATGCTAAAAGATGCTAGTTCTACAATTTTTAATTTCAGTAATTGTGACCTTTAACCTTGGTCCTGGCGAAAGTACTAAACAATCATACGACAGACGCAATCGGCAATGTTTAGTTCTTTTATCCAACACACACATCATCAAATCCTTGCGCGCGCACACACTGAAATAGCAGGGTGGGGGTGGGGTGGGGTGGGGGGACGGTTTGCTACTTTAACCCTTTGACTCCCGCACCCTGTCTACCAGCATCCTGCGTTGCCAACCATGCTAGCAGAGCAAAAACTTAACCCTTTGACGCCCTCACCCTATCCACCAGCTCCATGCAGGAAGCCAGTGGATAGGGTGAGGAAGTCAAAGGGTTAAGTTTTTGCAGTTGGTATATAGGGTGCAGGAGTCAAAAGGTTAAGAGCATTACATGCAATAGGATACACCACACAAAGTTACAATTTCACCCGGTACTCAAACTACTACCATTAGACATGCACACGTCACTTGGTACAATTCCACACACACTGTTCTATTAATACAACTCCATGTTCCGCTCGGCGTCATACTGTGGCGACGACTTGGGCGCCGAATCGGTGGTGGGCTGCTGTCGACTTTCCCTCCATTCTCGGAAGGTGAAGAACCCATGAGCGCATATGGCGAAAAAGGTGAAGAATCCAAACGCCTGAAACACACAGAAATGGAGACATGGCCTAAGTGGTCGAAGATTGTAAAAAGTGATACTACATATGCATGCGAATTGCCAGTCCCGTGTTCGTCAGGGAGTAGGCAGGACAAAGTATGCCACAAACTGTTGTAGATGTGAGACTATACTGAAACCATCCAAATGTTCACACCGGAATTGTAGTTAGTTTTCAGGTTTCACCTGGACAAGGTATCAAATGACCAGACCCCAGTTCTGACAAAGTTCCATAACAGAGTCGGCAGAAGATTTGATAATGTTAAAAAGTATTTTATAATACGTCAATGGGCTTAATTTCCATAGACATGTACGTCAATGTACAGAACTATCCATATAGACATGTACGTCAATGTACAGAACTATCCATATAGACATGTACGTCAGTGTACAGAACTATCCAAATAGACATGTACGTCAATGTACAGAACTATCCAAATAGACATGTACGTCAATGTACAGAACTATCCAAATAGACATGTACGTCAATGTACAGAACTATCCAAACATGTACGTCAATGTACAGAACTATCCAAACAGACATGTACGTCATTGTACAGAACTATCCAAACAGAAATCTACGTCAATGTACAGAACTATCCATATAGACATGTACGTCAGTGTACAGAACTATCCAAATAGACATGTACGTCAATGTACAGAACTATCCAAACATGTACGTCAATGTACAGAACTATCCATATAGACATTACGTCAATGTACAGAACTATCCAAATAGACATGTACGTCAATGTACAGAACTATCCAAACATGTACGTCAATGTACAGAACTATCCATATAGACATGTACGTCAATGTACAGAACTATCCAAATAGACATGTACGTCAATGTACAGAACTATCCAGACATGTACGTCAGTGTACAGAACTATCCAAATAGACATGTACGTCAGTGTACAGAACTATCCAAACATGTACGTCAATGTACAGAACTATCCAAACAGACATGTACGTCATTGTACAGAACTATCCATATACACATGTACGTCAATGTACAGAACTATCCATATAGACATGTACGTCAATGTACAGAACTATCCAAATAGACATCTACGTCAATGTACAGAACTATCCATATAGACATGTACGTCAGTGTACAGAACTATCCAAACAGACATGTACGTCAGTGTACAAAACTATCCAAATAGACATCTACGTCAATGTACAGAACTATCCATATAGACATGTACGTCAGTGTACAGAACTATCCAAACAGACATGTACGTCAGTGTACAAAACTATCCAAATAGACATGTACGTCAATGTACAGAACTATCCAAATAGACATGTACGTCAATGTACAGAACTATCCAAACATGTACGTCAGTGTACAGAACTATCCAAATAGACATGTACGTCAATGTACAGAACTATCCATATAGACATGTACGTCAATGTACAGAACTATCCATATAGACATGTACGTCAGTGTACAGAACTATCCATATAGACATGTACGTCAATGTACAGAACTATCCAAATAGACATGTACGTCAATGTACAGAACTATCCATATAGACATGTACGTCAATGTACAGAACTATCCATATAGACATGTACGTCAGTGTACAGAACTATCCATATAGACATGTACGTCAATGTACAGAACTATCCATATAGACATGTACGTCAATGTACAGAACTATCCATATAGACATGTACGTCAATGTACAGAACTATCCAAATAGACATGTACGTCAATGTACAGAACTATCCATATAGACATGTACGTCAATGTACAGAACTATCCATATAGACATGTACGTCAGTGTACAGAACTATCCATATAGACATGTACGTCAGTGTACAGAACTATCCAGACATGTACGTCAGTGTACAGAACTATCCATATAGACATGTACGTCAATGTACCAGAACATCCTAACCAGAACATCCCATGTACGTCAATGTACCAGAACATCCCATGTACGTCAATGTACCAGAACATCCCATGTACGTCAATGTACCAGAACATCCCATGTACGTCAATGTACCAGAACATCCCATGTACGTCAATGTACCAGAACATCCCATGTAAGTCAATGTACCAGAACATCCCATGTACGTCAATGTACCAGAACATCCCATGTACGTCAATGTACCAGAACATCCCATGTACGTCAATGTACCAGAACATCCCATGTACGTCAATGTACCAGAACATCCCATGTACGTCAATGTACCAGAACATCCCATGTACGTCAATGTACCAGAACATCCCATGTACGTCAGTGTACCATTCCCCCCTCAGGCCGTATTCATGCTCAAAAAGACATTTTGTTTTTAAACTTGTCATCGCACAGTTTCACGTGTGTTCTGTGCAAATCTTGTCAGCAATTACTTAGCAGACTCCTGGAGCCTGGGTGGCACTTTGCAAAGCCACACTTAGAAAATAAAACATAGGCCTATATCCTATGAGGCAGCCATCAGGTAGACAGGGGCCGCCTACAGCCCTAGCCCCCTTCACTCACAAGATAGGTCTTTTGGTCATGAGCTAAGGACGGGGGATAACCCCTACATAACCTTGAAGGCTGAAGCAGAGGTACCTGGTCGGTCGGCAGGCGTCTTGTGAGAAACAATGGTACCTTGAAGCATAACGCAAATTTCTACGCAGCAAATGTTGCAGCGATACAGACGGATGGGAGATGTGAGTGACTACTCCGTGGCAGCTGACAGGGACTGGGAAAACTGACCACATGTGGCTTGACCATGAGAGAAAAAGAGAAAGAGAGAGAGAGAGAGAGAGAGAGAGAGAGAGAGAGAGAGAGAGAGAGAGAGAGAGAGAGAGAGAGCGTACTAAGTCAGAGTGAAAGTGAGAGCGCGAGAGCGAACTGAGGGAGACACAGAGAGAGAGAGCGCTAGCTCGGTGTGAGAACTTACGGCTGCTGCCTTGT
>JAPXFY010004856.1:0-5000 GCA_030674185.1 Monoplex corrugatus | reverse complement strand
TCGTTCTGTTGTTATCTTATAATTCCGTGAGGTGTTGATATTTTAATGCAGACTATAAATTATTGTGCACTTGCTCACATGAACGATCGATGCCAACAAAAGTGGTGTTTATCGCGAATTTAAGCAAGCGAACACTTTAAAAGAAGGAAAAGAACAACAAAACAAAAACAAAAACATAGGAGAAGAAAAAGAAGAACAAGAAGAAGGCAGGAAGAAAGAGAAAGAAGAATAAGAAAAATTAGAAGAAAAGAAGAAGAAGAAGAAGAAGAAGAAGAAGAAGAAAGAAAAGAAGAAGAAGAAGAAGAAGAAGAAGAAAAGAAGAAGAAGAAGAAGAAAAAAGAAGAAGAAGTAGGAGAAGTAGGAGAAGTAGAAAGAAGAAGAAGAGAAGAAGAAGAAAGAAGAAGAAGAAGAAGATGATGATGATGATGATGAATGATGACAACAATGATGATGATGATAATGAAGGGAGGAGGAGGAGAAGAAGAAGAAGAAAGAGAAGAAAAAAAGAAGATAAAAAAAGAAGCTGCAATTTAACGATGTGCTCTACTGAAAGAGCAGTCCGCCTGTTATTCGCAAAGAACAAAGTCATGCATATGCACGTACGTTAGTTTAACTAAACTGGCTGTGACAGTCTTAAACCATTCACTTACACTACATCCCCTGAAGGATCGTCTCTGTTGCTACCTCCATTCAACCCCCTATGGACCACACTAGTCAGACCTTTGAATTTTCTCACCCTATCTACCAGCTAAGTTGAAGGAGATGGAAGGACTGGTTTTCTGCTTTCCTATCATGGTTCATTAAGCAAGAAGCTGGTGGATAGGGTTAGGAAGTCAAAATGTTGACTTTCTGCATTGTTACTGTAAAGCTGATGATGCTGGAAGCTGGTGGATTAGTTGGAAGAGTCAAAGAGTTAAGGGATTATAGATGACGAAGACAGCATTTCAGCAATCCTTACAAAATAGTCAAAATTGCTAATAGGTAACATGTTGAAACTACACAAAACAGTTATGAAGATTCACGATCTTGTGCGTTATGGAATATGTACAGTTTATTATAAAGAACAGATTCGTCACAGCAGATATGGAAGAAAGACGACTTAGGCAACATTGGTCTCACTCAATTATATTTTTAGGAATCACTGTATTGTTACGAGGTTAACCCTTTCCCTCCCACACCCTGTCCGCCAGCTGCAAAAACTTAACCCTTGGACTCCCTCAACCGTATCCACCAGCTTCCCAAACTGAACCTTTTGATTCCCTTTACCGTATCCACCAGCTTCCTGCTGGGTGAGGAAGTAAAAGGGTTAATTTTTTTGCTTTGCTGTAATGGCTGACAGTGCGGGATGCTGGAGGACAGGGTGAGGGAATATAAAGGGTTAAGGTGGGTGAACATTACATGTAGCATGCTTGATCCTGATGAGAGATCGATTATGTAGGTCTGTAATTTCAGCGTGGAGATGCCTGCCCTCTGCAATCATCATAACGAGCCTTCTCCCAAACCCAGCTGATGCTCCTTTGAATAACTGTTGTCAGGTGCTGTCAAGCTTAACGTCCAGAGTTTGATTTTGTCTGTGTGTGTGTGTGTGTGTGCGTGCGTGCTGTGTGTGTGTGTACGGGTGTATGAGTGTGTGTGTTTGTATGTGTGCTTGTGCATCTCTGTGTATATATATATATATATATGTATATATATATAGTATAGTATATATATGTGTGTGTATGTCTGTATATAAATATATATACATATATACACACATATATATAAAAATTATATACATATCTATATAATATATATATATAATAGTGGCACCAGGGCATAAGGAATTCATTCCGAGCACGAAGACGTTAACTTAAGAAACTTAAGGAAATAAGAGGGAAGCAGTGAGAATTTTAAATATCAACTAAGTAACATAACTCTTGAGAGTCACGAAGTTATCTCCCATGTAGAATTATATATATATATATATGAGTGTGTGTGTGTGTGTGTGTGTGTGTGTGTGTGTGTGTGTGTGTGTGTGTGTGTGTGTGTGTGTGTGTGTGTGTGTGTGCACGCGCGCGCACAGTGTGAGTGTGTGTATATATCAGTACAAAATTAGTTTATCTGACAAAAAAAGGTTGTTGGTTTGTTTGTGTGTGTGTGTGTGTGTGTGTGTGTGTGTGTGAATGTGTGTGTAAGTGTGCGTGTAAGTGAATGTGTGTATAAGTGTGTGTGTTGTGTGTGTGTGTGTGTGTGTGTGTGTGTGTGTGTAAGTTTGTGTGTATACGTGTGTGGTGTGTGTGTGTGTGTGTGTGTGTGTGTGTGTGTGTGTGTGTGTGTGTGTGTGTGTGTGTGTGTGAGTGCGTGCGTGCGCACACACACAGATTAATGCAATTCCAGAAATTAAGAGAACCAGAGCTGTTTGCCATACCATTTTGCTTATCTGCATCTCATTTGAATGGGCGTCTTCGTGGTTTAACCTTTTGACTCCCGCACCCTGTCCACCAGCATCCTGCAATGCCAACCATGCTAGCAAAGCAAAAACTTAACCCTTTGATTCCCTCACCCTATCCACCAGCTTCTTGCAGGAAGCTGGGGATAGGGTGAGGGAGTCAAAAGGTTAATTTTTGTTGTTGCAGTTAATGGATAGGATGTGGGAGTCAAAGGGTTAATTGGTGGTGTGAGGGAAAGAGTAGTGGGGGAAGGGTTTGGTAGATAACAGGGTGTCTCAGATGGCATGGCTGCTTCTGCATGTTCATTCTATAAACGGAATACAGACACACAGACATACAGACACACAGACAGAAGACAGACATACAGACACACAGACAGAAGACAGACACACAGACATACAGACACACAGACACACAGACGCACAGACAGAAGACAGACACATAGACATACAGACATACAGACAGAGGACAGACACACAGACATACAGATACACTGACATACAGACACACAGACATACAGACACACAGACAAAAGACAGACACACAGACAGAAGAAAGACACACAGACATACAGACACATAGATAGAAGACAGACACACATACATACAGACGCACAGACAGAAGACAGACACACAGACATACAGACACACAGACAGAAAACAGACACACAGACACACAGACGCACAGACAGAAGACAGACACACAGACATACAGACACACAGACAGAAGACAGACACACAGACATACAGACACACAGACAGAAGACAGACACACAGACATACAGACACGCACACACATATACACACACACACACACAGACACATAGGTAGAAACAGAGTAGACAGACAGAACGCACTGAATCATACACTGGTTTACTTAAGCAGTAAACCGTACAAACACAGGACGGAAAGAAAGGGACAGAATGTGAACACAGGGGAATCGTACCATCTTCTGCAGCAGTGCTAACATTTTTATCTCTTGGCGAGAATGTAAATCTGCGGCAAATTGGTGTACACTGTGAGGAAAAGCTTTGGTCAACCAGGGAGTAGCCGAGGGGGGGGGGGGGGATAGGAGCGTGTGTGTGGAGTGTGGGGGTGGGGGAGGGGGATTTAAGACCTTGGCATAACTGACGCTGAAGCGTAGTTATCACGATTGAGTGTGACTGGCAATACGATGAATTATCAGTTTTGTTTTGTTTTGTTTTGTTTTGTTTTGTTTTATTTTTCACCAATACAGTATAAATCAATGTACAACACATTGCAAAACAATACAGTACAATGCGCCACAAATCAGTACAATGAAACACAATAGAACACTACCGAATGCGAAACAATAGATTGCACTACAATTCCATATGTTGCAACATAGCACAATACAGTGCATGACAATACAGAACAATACGATACGATACAATACATTAGAATGCAATACATTAGAACACAGTACAGTACAGTACAGTACAATACAATACAGTACAATACAATACAGTACAGTGCAGTATAATACGATACAATACACTGAGTGCTACTTGTTCTTTTCTTCCGTTTCCGTTTTTTTTTTAAGCATTACAGATGTATGAAGAAGATCATTGATAAAGAAGATTAGGAAAAGACAGGCAACATTTATAGGTCATTTTATCAGGAAAAGGGGAATTACATCACCTGGTCACAACAGGAAAGCTAAAGGGAAAGAGGGCACAAGGTAGACCCAGGGAGAAAATACTGGACGGACTTGCAAGGTAGCTGAGGACAGAGAGGATGGAAGGTGTGCTTGCAGCAACAAGGGATAGATACATATGTAGGGCCATGATCACCAACGCCAGGCGGCAGGACACATGATGATGATGATGATGATGACAGATGTATGATACACGTATCATTGCAGTGTTGCCGAAATTGTTCCAATGAAAGACTGATACAAATATAAGACATAACCATACGCTAGGTAGGACCTTACCAGCGCATGGGGCTTAGGTCCAGTCTCATGGCTTATGCCATGATCATTTTGGATCTTCTCCAATACATGGCATTAGTGGCACCAGGGCATAAGGAATTCATTCCGAGCACGAAGACGTTAACTTAAGAAACATAAGGAAATAAGAGGGAAGCAGTGAGAATTTTAAATATCAACTAAGTAACATAACTCTTGAGAGTCACGGAATTATCTCCCATGTAGAATTTCTTGAAACCCAACACAGTTTGCGCTACCCATTCAGCTAGCATAGACGCAGTCACAAAGCATAAAGTGGTAAGCTCAGAACATTAAGAAATATAAACTGAAACTGAGAGTATTTACATTTGTAAGATTGCGCACTAGCGGAGAGACCGCAAATAAAAAACCGATGGAAGGCAACGGGAAACCACCATCGTATTCTCCCTAGAAAATTATGGACAGACAAAATAAAAATGAAGATAACGACGTAAATAGGTGCTCCGATGGAGCGCTTCATCCGGTAGGGACCGTTATGCGGCGCAGGTGACATTAGATTAGGAAAAGACAGGCAACATTTATAGGCCATTTTTTTTAGGAAAGGGGAATTGGAGAACCTGGTCACAACGGGAAAGCTGGAGG
>JAPXFY010004855.1:12500-15000 GCA_030674185.1 Monoplex corrugatus | reverse complement strand
CCCAAGAGATAAACAGACTTGCCCAAGAGATAGACAGACTTGCCCAAGAGATAAACAGACTTGCCCAAGAGATAGACAGACTTGCCCAAGAGAAAGACGAATTTGCCCAAGGGATAGACAGACTTGCCAAGAGATAGATAGGCTTGCCCAAGAGATACACAGCCTTGCCCAAGAGGTAGACAGTCTTGTCCGAGAGATACATGTAGGATTGTCCCAGAAATAGGATTGTCAAAGAGATAGACATGATTGTCCAAGAGATGGACAGGATTGTCTGAGAGACAGGATTTCCAAGAGATGAGACTCTCTAAGAGACAGACAGGCATGACAAGAAATAAATACGATTGCCTAAGAGATACACAGGCTTGCCTAAGAGATAGTGCCTAAGAGATGCACAGGCTTGCCTAAGAGATAGTATTGCCTAAAAGATACACAGGCTTGCCTAAGAGATAGTATTGCCTAAAAGATACACAGGCTTGCCTAAGAGATAATATTGTCCAAGAGATACACAGGCTTGCTTAAGAGATAGGATTGCCCAAGAAATTGTATCGTCCAAAAATACACAAGCTTGCCTAAGATATAGTATTGTCCAAAAGATACACAGGCTTTCTTAAGAGGTAGAATTGTCTAAAAGATATACAGCTTTACCTAAGAGATAGACAGGATTGTCTAAGAGATAGGCTTGCCCAAGAAAGATACAGGCATGCCCAAGAGATAGGATTGCCCCAAAGATATACAGGCTTACTCAAGAGATAGGATTGTCCAAGAGTTGGGCAGGCTTGCCCAATAGACAGGCTTGCCCCAGCGACAGACAGGATTGTCGAAAAAATATGATTTCTCAAGAGGTAGCTTATTCAAGAGATAGGATTGTCAAAGAGATGAACAGATTTTTGGTCATTAAACGTTGTTGCCAACTAGTCTGTTTCATGGTCGCTAGTTAGGGAGGGGGAGAGTAGGGGTGGGTGGGTTGGGGAGGGATATATCTGAACATCCAAAACATGCACAAAGAAATGAATGAATGACCTAAATAATTAACCAGTAAACTAACAAGTAAACCAGTTACACAAGCATGTGTGTACACCGTCTTAAGCTTAAAACCACAGCTTGCACACAAACACACGCCACACACACACACACACACACACACACACACACACACACACACACACACACACACACACACACACACACACACACGCACACACACACACACATACACAGAGAGATAAAGAGAGAGAGAGAGAGAAAGAGAAAGAGAGAGAGAGAAAGAGAGAGAGAGACACACACACATACACACACTTACATCTCTCTCTCTATCTCTCTCTCTCTCTCTTTCCCTCTCTGTCTCTCCCTCTTCCCTCTCTTGCTCTCTCTCTTAGTCACACACACACGCCTACGCACACACACACACATCTGTGTGTGTGTGTGTGTGTGTGTGTGTGTGTGTGTGTGTGTGTGTGTGTGTGTGTGTGTGTGTGTGGGTGTGTAGGTGTGTGTGTGTGTAGGTGTGTGTGACAGAGAGAGAGAGAGCGAGAGCGAGAGAGAGAGGGAAGGAGGGAAAGAGAGAGAGAGAGGGAAGGAGAGAGAGAGACACATACACACACACACACACACACACACACACACACACACACACACACACACACACACACAACACACACAACATACACACACACACACGTGTGCATGTTGTTTTAGCATCAAATTCACTGAAACACGCAGATTTAAATTCTAACCTTCTACACTCAAGCCTGCATAGGATATAATGACTCCTAACAATTATAGCCAACTATGGCCCGCTTCCACACACGCCCCTGCCTGTCAGTGAGGGAGACATAATTACAGCCACACATAAATACCACACAGCTTTTGATGAGTGCTGACGATCACAGCGGATAGCTATGAGTCAGTGTCCATAATCGTCCTCTAAGTGGCACCATTAGCAGTTTATGTTCATGAGATCTGAAAGGGGGTTTCTAATGTGCAAGCTAGATATGCTTAGTATTAAGTATGGTAAAAATATGCAAGCTGGGTATGTTTAGTATTAAGTATGGTAAAAATATGCAAGCTGGGTATGTTTAGTATTAAGTATGGTAAAAATATGCAAGCTGGGTATGTTTAGTATTAAGTATGGTAAAATATGCAAGCTGGGTATGTTTAGTATTAAGTATGCTAAAATATGCAAGCTGGATATGTTCCGTATTAAGTATGGTAAAAATATGCAAGCTGGGTATGTTTAGTATTAAGTATGCTAAAATATGCAAGCTGGGTATGTTTAGTATTAAGTATGGTAAAAATATGCAAGCTGGGTATGTTTAGTATTAAGTATGGTAAAAATATGCAAGCTGGGTATGTTTAGTATTAAGTATGGTAAAATATGCAAGCTGGATATGTTCCGTATTAAGTATGCTAAAATATGCAAGCTGGATATGTTTAGTATTCATCATCATCATCAGGTGCCCTGCCTCATGGCGTTGGCGATCATGGACTTCCATCTGCCTCT
>JAPXFY010004854.1:2500-12500 GCA_030674185.1 Monoplex corrugatus | reverse complement strand
ATATCTATGGGTAGATCTACTATATATTTCAGTGCCATTAGGATGGCAACTAATTCAGACGTGAAGATTGAGTGTCCCTGTCCTAAAGAGTAAGCCTTTTCTACTTTTAAGTTTGGAATTATAAAACCAGCGCCTGCTGCACCATCATCTAGAACAGAGCCATCAGTAAATATTTTCAAGTGATGTGAATATTTGTCATGCAGATGAGACAGAACGTCAATTGCCAACAGGTACGGATTAATATCTTTTATCAAGTCAGTTTCAATGTAGTTGATATCAAAAGTAGCAGTGGACAATTCCCAGGGGGGTAGAGGACAACATATCAGTTTATGTGAAACTTTTTTAGGTACTACTCTGCAAATTTCGAAGAGCTCATTTGTGTAAGTGGATATTGTTTCTTGTGCCTTTATTGTTCTTGCTCTCTTGGGGAAATGGATGTCAGACCGAATTTTAAGATCCGTGTCAACATAATTAGTTACTGCATTTGCTCTAACTATATATTTAGCAGCTGATAACTTCCTCCAGTCTTCCAAAGGAAGGATGCCGGCTATTTTATATACTTCTTGTGTTTTTGTATACACCGGTACCCCAAGAGCACATTTAACAGCTTTACTATCTAAGCTTTGAAGTTTTTTCAAATAACATTTTGGGGCTGAAAAATAGACCTCTTGGCCATAAGCCAACTTTGATCTGACTAAAGCTGTTACAAGATGTAACAACGTTTTAGTGTCCTGCCCCCATGACTGTTTACTAATTATTTTTATTAAATTAAAGCTTTTTACGGCTTTGTATAACAAGGCATCAATATGTACTTTCCATTTTAAACTAGAAGTCAAGTGAACTCCCAGAAATTTCACCTGAGTGGTATATTTCAGTTCCTTCTTATCAATTTTGAACAGTGGTAACTCTTTAGGACTGAAACCATTATTAAAAAGAATCATATGTGTCTTTCATTGGATATTTCCAGACCGTTAACTTTCAAGTAAATGGAAATGTGGTCAATTTCACGTTGATAGATCTTTTTAATATAGGTTATTTCTCTTAAGGAAGTCTTCCTTTTCAACGAAACATTCATCCAGATCGCTATATCATCAGCGTACTGAGCTAAGTTCACATTGTCTGAGACTTGTGTTGGCAGGTCATTGATCAAAATATTAAATAAAAGAGGAGATATTATGGAACCGTGTGGAATTCCCATGTTTACAGGTCGTTTTTCAGAGTATGCATTACCTATTTTAGCGACTATACTTCGATCACTTATAAATGCTTTGATGAAATAATAAATATTATCTTTGAGACCAATATGTTTCAATTTCAACAAAAGTCTTGCATGCCAGACTTGATCATACGCTTTTTTAAGATAAAAAAAGATAGCTAAGACATTTTTCCTTCTCGCAAACTGAGTTTTTATTTGAGTTGTTAATTTGACTAAATGGTCTGTCGTCGATCTACCTTTTCGAAATCCAGATTGGTTAATAGGTATTATATTATTTTTTTCACAAAAATAAGTCAGTCGATTCAAAGTAATTTTTTCCATTAGTTTCGAAACATGGGATGTAAGCGAGATAGGCCTGTAACTACCTGGATCAGAGCGTGGTTTATTAGCTTTCGGTACAGGTATCACAATTGAAATCTTCCAAATGTCAGGTATGCGACCACTTTCCCAGCATTTTAGTATGATATGGTGTAAGCATTTAATCCATTTCTCTGGTAAATGATTTAAAAGGGTATACGAAATGCCATCCAGTCCTACAGCCGGTTTTTTATTGTTCAAAGAGAGAAGAGCATCTTTAAGTTCTTGTAACGTAATTTTTGAATTTATGTACATGTGACTATTGGGGGGAGGATCTGAGTATTCTTCAGATTCCTCAATTTTTCGTCTTTTCTCCTGAATTGGTGGAGACAAGCTACTGGAATTACTTGCTCTTGAAAAGAACTGTACAAATTCTTCAGCTTTCTCAGATGACGAAGGGAATCACTGTCTTTAATTTTAATAGGAAACTGTGGTATATCAAATCCATTTTTCATTTCTTTGACCTTATTCCAAATTTTAGGAAGATCTTTAGGACCGGAAATTTGTTGAGAACAGAAATCTGACCAATAACTCTTTTTGGCTTGGGGATCTTGTTTGAATGAGTCTTTGCCACTTTCATGTTGTAATGGTCTTCTAGAGATTTAGTTTTTAAGTAGGTTTTATACATTTTCTTTTTTTCGTTCTTATCTTTTTCACATAATTGATTCCACCAGCTATTTCCCACAAAATTACCTTTGTTTACATTTTTCCTTTTTGGAATTGAATATTTTGCTGCCTCATGTAATGTGTTTGTGAAGTGTGAATACATATAATCAACACTGTCGCTCTCGTTGAACGTGCAATGTTTTCCCATTAAGATCGTGTGGTATTTTACCCAGTTTGCACTGTTGTACATATATCTAGGAATACAGTCATCTTGTTCTGGTGCTTTAGCAAACATTTCATCAATAACTGATAATTGGCAGATGATCACTTCCAAGGGAGTCGGATGTAATATCCCATATACAATTAATGATGAGGTCAGGTGATAATAAAGTCAAGTCAATGGCGGAAGCTTTATGTTTAGGATTATCTGGTAGTCTAGTTATTCGATCGTTATTTAATAATACCAAGCCAGAGTTAACGATGTGTGTGTATGTGTGTGTGTGTGTGTGTGTGTGTGGTGTGTGTGTGTGTGTGTGTGTGTGTGTGTGTGTGTGTGTGTGTGTGAGCGTGTATGTATGTGTGTGTGTGTGTCTCTGTGTGTGTCTCTGTGTGTGTGTGTCTGTGTGTGTGTGTGTGGCATTTGTGTGTGTAGCATTTGTTTGTGTGGCATTTGTGTGTGTTTGTCTTTGTGTGTGTATGTGTGTGTGTGTGTGTGTGTGTGTGTGTGTGTGTGTGTGTGTGTGTGTGTGTGTGTGTGTGTGTGTGTGTGGTTGTGTGTGTGTGTGGTTCTGTGATTGTGTGCGTGTGTGTGTGACTCTCTCTCGCTCTCTTGCTCTCTCTCTCTCTCTCTGTATGTGTGTGTGTGTTTGTGTGACTGTATGTGTGTGTGTGTGTGTCTCTGTGTGAGAGAGACTCTGTGTGTGTGTGTGTGTGTGTGTGTGTGTGTGTGTGTGTGTGTGTGTGTGTGTGTGTGTGTGTGTGAGAGAGAGAAGGAATGTGTCTGTGTGTCTGTTTCGGTATGTGGGTGTCTGAATATGTGTGTCTGAGTGCATGTTTATGTGAGTGTTTGTATATATGTGTGTGTATGCTTTTACGTGTTTGTGAGTGTGTGTGTGTTTGTGTGTAATTAGGCTTTGCTTGTGTGTATTGAGATATGTGTGGTAGTTGATGTGTGTCTGTGAATTGTGTGTGTGTGTGTGTGTGTGCTGGCGTGCATGTCTGTGGATATGTTTATGTGTGTGTGTGTGTGTGTGTGTGAGAGAGAGAGAGAGAAAGAGAGAGAGAAAGAGTGTGTGTGTGAAAGAGGAACATTCAGATGAGAATCATATGGTTGTTTATTGATATAAGCCATGTCCCCGCGGAATGAGGAAACGTTAAATCATCAATACTACACATTCATACATATATTATAATGGACAGAGACAGAAAGACAGAAAGAAAGGAGAAAAAAGGGTGGAGAGAGACATATAGAGAGAAAGGGGGGAAGAGAGAGAGGTGGGAGAGAGAGGGGGAAGAGAGAGAGAGGAGAGAGAGAGCTGTTTGTTTTATCCCTTGCTATCACAGAATGTCAGAAAAAAAGAAAAATAAATGAGTAGATAAGCGATCAGAACAAACATCCCATGACTCAAGCTAGCAAACACAAAAACAAGGTTCTAAGAATCGTCTAAGATCGTGTGTGAATATTGCATGAACTGCCATTCCACTGTGCAATTCTATGAATGTTCAAGAAAACAAAGCTTATCTGCAAGTAAGTTCATCATCATTTGCCCTGCCACGTGGCGTTGGCAATCATGGCCCTCCATATGCATGTATCCCTTGTCACCGCAAGCACATCTTCCTCCCTCTCTGTCTTCAGCCACCCTGCAAGTCCATCCAATGTTTTCTCTCTGGGTCTACCTGGTGTTGTCTTTCCAGCTTTCCTGTTCTGACCAGGTGCTTTAATTCCCCTCTCCTCATAAAATGGCCTATAAATGTTGCTTGTCTTTTCCTAACCTTACTTTTCAATGATCTTCTTGTGTCCGACTCCATCAGGACTGTCTCGTTTGTTTTCTTTGCTGTCTTTTTCTTTGCTGTCTTTGCAAGTATGTTAGGGATGAGCAATCCCCCCGTGGGGAATGCCGGGGGCTCTTTCAGTATAAATAGTATCCCACCTTGTGGACATTCTGTGCAAGAAATTTCCTCTTTTCGGTCACTCTCTTTATTTCTGCCTCGTTCCTTTGCTTTCTGTCATTTCTTCTTATCATTTTCTGCGTTGCTGATCCATTCACCTGTATGTGTTCGATAAAGTCTTATGCTTTCTCTAAGAACTGATAATTAGGTACATATGTCCATTTGTTTTGGCTCTAGGGAAATGACATGTGTGGAAGCAATTTTAGATAACTTAGGCCCGTTCTTATGTATGTTTTAGAGTTCTTAATTATGTTTAAATTTGCATTCAGGTATGTTTTTTAAATCCCCTGTGTGGTAAATTAGAGGGGGTGGTCAAAGCCAGGGGTATCTCCTTACATCATGTGCGCGAATGCATTGATATGTGTACTTAATTTTCTCTTCCTTTTTTTCTTTTCTTTTTTGTTGTTGTTGTCTTTTTTTGTTCGTCCTGGTGAAGTATTGTGTATATTTTGAAACGGCTGTAGCCCTGATATGGCTATACGCATTCGGCTGGGTTTTAACAACAATAACAATAACAATAACAATAACAATAGGGGTGAGGAAGAGAATGAAAGAAAGTCTGTTTCAAGAAACCAACCAACATGGTGAAGTGGTTAGCGCTACAGATCACTGATTGAGAGATCGTGGGTTTGAATCCCCATCAGTCTACTTCGTTATTCAGGGATCTTCTTTGTCCTGATCGTATCGTACCCCGACCTGAGCGTGCTATGGGATGGTTGGGAGGACTGGGACCCTACAGTCAAGTCTCATCTCCTTTCCCCATGTGTCGTTGAGGGTGTTGCTTAAATGTTTTGGCCAGCACTGGAAGTGTTTGCGTCTCTTGGGCATGGTTGATGCCAGAATATGTCAAGAAAATGAGGGTAGAGTATAGCCGTGCCACTTAGTCTCAGTCCGAATAAAACAAAACCTCCATACCACTTCATATCATCACTGTTTTTCATCTTTGCACTGTAAAGAAAAACTTGTTCGTGATTCTGAGGTCATTGACGTTTTTTTGTCATGGTGACCTCAATTTTTCTGTCTGTCTTTCTGTCTGTACATAAGTATGAATGTGTATGTATGTATGTATGTATGTATGTATGTATGTATGTATGTATGTATGTATGTATGTATGTATGTATGTATGTATGTATGCATTTATGATGTATGTATGTATGGATGAATGTATGGATATATGAATATGTGTATGTACGTATGTATGTAAGGATGGATGGATGTGTCTATCTATGCATCTATGTATTTATCTATCTATGTATCTGTCTGTCTGTCTGTCTGTTTGTCTATCTTTGTACGGATAGATAGATAGGCAGGCAGATAGATGTATAGATAGATATATAAATAGATATGTGTGGGTATGTGTGAGTGAGAGAGACAGAGAGAGAGGGGGGAGGGAGAAGGAAAGAAAGAGACAAACAGACAGACAGAGAAGGGGGGGGGGGGCAAGAAATGGAGATAGAATACCTAGGAACGTAGGAGAGTTATTTGAGGACAAGGAAATGAACTCTGTTCAACATTCTTTCCACTTGAAATCAATATACACGAGACACGCTATTGTCTTCGACATTGGAAGTAATTTTAATAGATCACATAATTGGTCACTTAGATAATAACAAAACTTTCATCGACAGAAAAGAGCCATCCTGTTAATAGTAGAAAATTGAAATGGATTCATGAAGCTAATGGAAAATTTTACTTAAAATTTATTAAAAATTCAAGCACATAGACACGCGCTCTCGCTCTCTCAGGGAAAAAATTGATTATAAGATTCACACACACACAAACACACGCACATACTCACGCTCTCTCTCTCTCTCTCTCTTTCTCTCTCTCTCTTTCTTGCTCCCTCCCTCTCTCTCTCTCTTTTTCTCTCGTTCACTATCTCTGTCTTTCTGTTTTCCCTCTCCCTGTCTTACACACACATGCATACACACATCCACACACACGAACATACACATACATACACGTACACAAACATGTGCCCACATGCACTCACATTCACACATACACACACATTCACATACCCATACACACACGTACATATCCACACACATATATATTCACACCTAACACCACCACACATATATGCATACACTTATACACACACACACACATGCACACACATACACACACTCTACACACACACATACACACACACACACCAAACACACACACACACACACACCACACACACTCACACGCACGCATGCCAAGGCATAGTCTGTACATTATTTATCAACAATATCGGTTGAGATATTCATAGAATAAAACTATCGAAAAACATTTCGCAGAAACAGTATTCACAAATGGCGTTCTTGTAATATAGGAAGTCATGGTCCTGTCTCTCTCTCTGTCTCTGTCTGTCTGTCTGTCTGTCTGTCTCTCTCTCTGTCTCTCTTTCTCTTTCTCACACACATTCATACACACACATTCTATCTGTCTTTCTTTCACTGTCTCCCATGCACACATTCACACTCACACATACATACACTTTTTCTCTCTTTCTCTTTCTCTCTCTCTCACACACACACACACAAACGCACATGCACACAAGCAAAGACACACACACACATACACACACACGCACGCACACACACGCACGCACACACATACACACACACACAACACACACACACACACACACACACACACACACACACACACACAAACACAAAACACACACACGCAACAGAGTGATTGTGTTTTAACGACAGATGGATGCAAGGAGTTCAGAGTGTGTTCAAGATGGATGCACGGCACGCGAAATGTTCCATATGCGCTTCACCACACCCAAATCTGCCAGCAAATTATCCGGCAGACTCGTGGAGCCTGCGCAAAATCCTGCACGCTGGTAAGGTCTTGAAATGGGGAGGGAAAGGGGAACTTTGAGACACTGGCACCACCAGAATGATTGCAGCATTAAAATGGGCAGCAAGTGGATAGATTGTTTATATTAAATGCAATGTTTGAACTTCAAATTTTTACACAATATTTTCATCTATTACTGATGAATCCAAAACAAGTGTGACTGCCCGCGTTCAAGCAAACAGGAACCAGAAAAAAGGACGAAACCCCCCCCCCCCCCCAAAAAAAAAAAACAACAACAAAAAAACGCGTATTTAATACAACAAGACAAGACAGGCGCAAATTTTCGGCTAAATGGCATTTGTCAAGCGTAAGATCACAAACAAACAAACACTAGCTACAACAATTAGGAGAAAAAGACTGAAACTTCCCTGATGGATATTTGGTAGAATAGCAGCTGTCTGGGCTTTATTTTCGGTAGAATAGTAGTTATCTGGCTTGAGGTTTGGTAGAATGATAGTTATCTGGGCTTGAGGTTTGGTAGAATAGTAGTTATCAGGGCTTGGGGTTGGTAGATTAGTAGATATCTGGACTTTATGTTTGCTAGAATAGTAGTTATCTAGGCTTTAGGTTTAATAGAATAGTAACTCTCTGGTTTGGTAGAATAGTAACTATGAGGGCTTCAGGTTTGGTAGAATACTTGCTATCTGGGCTTTAGGTTTGGTAGAATAGTAGCTATCTGGGCTTTATATTTGGTAGTATGGTAGCTATCTGGGCTTTGTTTCGTTGAATAGTAGCTAAATGGGCTGTATGTCCGGTAGAATAGTAGGTAGGTGGCCTTCAAGTCAGGTAGAACAGTAAATATTTGGGCTTCAAGTTAGGTAGAATAGTAGCTCCTGGGCTTCATGTTTGGTAGAATATTAGCCGTCTGGGCTTTATATTTGGCAGAATAGTAGCTATCTGGGCTGTCTGTGTGGCAGAATAGTAGCTATCTGGGCTTTCTATGTGGCAGAATAGTAGCTATCTGGGCTTCATGTTTGATAAAACAGTAGCTATCTAGGCTTCATGTTTGATAGAATAGTAGCTATCTAGGCTTCATGTTTGATAGAATAGTAGCTATCTGGACTTCATGTTTGATAGAATAGTAGCTATCTATGCTTCATGTTTGATAGAATAGTAGCTATCTAGGCTTCATGTTTGATAGAATAGTAGCTATCTGGGCTTCATGTTTGATAGAATAGTAGCTATCTATGCTTCATGTTTGATAGAATAGTAGCTATCTAGGCTTCATGTTTGATAGAATAGTAGCTATCTGGGCTTCATGTTTGATAGAATAGTAGCTATCTAGGTTTCATGTTTGATAGAATAGTAGCTATCTATGCTTCATGTTTGATAGAATAGTAGCTATCTAGGCTTCATGTTTGATAGAATAGTAGCTATCTGGACTTCATATTTGATAGAATAGTAGCTATCTAGGCTTCATGTTTGATAGAACAGTAGCTATCTGGGCTTGAAGTTTGGTAGAACAGTACCTACCTGGGCTTGGGCTTCAGGTTTGGTAGAATAGTAGGTTCTAGGCTTCAGGTTTGCTAGAATTATAGCTATTAGGGCTTCAGGTTTTGTAGAATAGTATATCTGGGCTTCCAGTTCCGTGGAATAGTAGCTATTAGGGCTTCAGGTTTGGTACAATAGTAGCTATATAGGCTTCAGGTGTCGTAGAATAATAACTGTCTGGGCTTCAGGCTTGGTAGAATATAGCTATCGGGGCTTCAATGTTGGTAGAATAGTAGTTATTTGGGCTTCATGTTTGGTAGCATAATAGCTATCTTTATCTCCTGACCTCTGTCCAAATAAGGAATTGCGTTAATGTTAGATTGTGATGACGAATCGACAGAAATATTTCAAATCGAAACGAGTTTGAGTAATGATGGGTAAAGCTTTTTCTGTGTTGTCTTGTATGTTGATGGTGTGCGTGTGTGTGTGCAATGGCAAAACCAGCTCTGCTGATACACTATGCTGAACGACTGATCGATAGTGAGGTGTTTGAAACAGAAGTCCCAACTTCATGACCCCCACCGCCCCCCCCCCCCCCTCCACTTGGGCGTCTTGTCGTCCTGGTCGTCTATGACCCGACAAACTAAACTACGCGAGTATAACATCAGACGAAATACTCATACAGTGATTTTAAATAATAGTGATGTGTTGGTGTGTCGGTGTTGTAGATGGGGGGGGGGGGGGGGGGTCAAGAGCGGGAAGTGGTGACGTTTCCTCCATAATCTTGATATCATAGGGGAGCTATCTGATAGAATGGTGGCTATTTGGGCTTCATGTTTGGTAGGATGGTGGCTATTTGGGCTTCATGTTTGATAGAATGGTGGCTATTTGGGCTTTATGTTTGGTAGAATGGTGGCTATTTGGGATTCATGTTTGGTAGGATGGTGGCTCTTTGGGCTTTATGTTTGGTAGAATGGTGGCTATTTGGGCTTCATGTTTGGTAGGATGATGGCTATCTGGGCTTCATGTTTGATAGGATGGTGGCTATCTGGGCTTCATGTTTGGCAGAATGGTGGCTATTTGGGCTTTATGTTTGATAGAATGGTGGCTATTTGGGCTTCATGTTTGGTAGAATGGTGGGTATCTGTGCTTTGGTAGAATAGTAGCTATTAGGGCTTCAGGTTTGATAGATTAAGAGGTGTCTGGGCTTCAGTTTTGGTAGAATAGTAGCTGTCTTTATCCCCTGACCTCTGTCCAAATAAGGAATTGCGTTAATATTAAATTGTGATGACGATTCGACAGAAACATTTCGAATCAAAGCGAGTTTGAATACTGTAATGATGGGTGAAGCTTTTT
>JAPXFY010000485.1:50000-56424 GCA_030674185.1 Monoplex corrugatus | reverse complement strand
AAACGAAGATAGCCTTAAAGTTGAGTTCCCTTGTTTATTTAGGAAGTGTCACCCATAGTAATGACGTCATCGCTGATAATCGTCATTTCCGCTTCGTTGATCGGGTGGTTGCCAAATAATTTTTCCGAAAAAGGAGCGACTTTAAATCGTATCCTTATTTTTGGAGGCAACATTTTCAGGTAAATGTATAGTATTTTATCGATAAATAAATGGAATCTATAAATAGTTAAGATTAGGAATCATTGCGATGATCGTTGTTATGTAAATATCAATCAGCTCCAAGGCAGCGATCACCACAATCTAAATTCTAACATCTAGATCTAAATACATTTTGTCGTAATCACAAAATATCGAGTTCATAAAAAAAAAACACCCACATAAATAGATGAATGGTTTAGAATTATTTAAATAAATTTTTTGAAGTAGTGACGACCACTGCCATGGCTGTTGCCCTGGAATAAGCCATTCTGTTGATTTGTCGCCATGGCAGTGTGTACGTCGTTGTCAAAGAAATTGCTGGGTGCCTCAAATATAAGCAATCCTCTTAGGTCCTCGAGAAGATGAGATGATGATGAACGATTAAATCCTTGAGACGTCCGATCCACCGGTTGCCTGCTTTGAGTCTGGAATGTGTGATGCATTGAGTCTGTCAACTTAGTACTGCTTCTCCGAACTCAAGGGTTCACAAAACCCACCTCATCTGCGCCCCGCAACAGAAGGAAGAAGTTTTAATAACAAGACAGTCAAGGCATTCTAATGATCTTTTTTTTTTTTAAATGATAATAAAAAAAGTGATACAGAAAATCCTGTTTATATATATATATAAATAATATATTTTTTTTACTTCTCAAAGCCACTGTATCTTGGCAGACGGGGTGATTCTTTTGATAAAGGCGTGGAACTCAGGATCTGATATTTCGAGTTCAATCCTTGCCCACAACAGTTTTATCCCCCCTTGGGGATGCCGGGGCTCTTTCAGTATAAATAGTATCCCCACCTTCTGGAAATTCTGTGCTAGAAATTTCTTTCTTTTCTGAGACTCTCTTTGTTTCTTCTTTCTTTTTTATCTCTTTCTTCCTCCTTTGCTTTCTGTCATTTCGTCCTATCATTTTCTGCCTTGCTGGTCCGTTCACCTGTATGTGTTCGATTAAGTCTTATGTACTTTCTCTTTGGATTGATAACTGGGTACATGTATTAAGTGCATTTTGGGGTCTAGGGAAATGAGGTATGCGGAAGCAATTTTAGGTAATTTAGGCCCGTTCTTATATGTGTTTTAGTGTCCTTAGTTATGTATGAATTTGTATTTAAGTACGTTTTATAAATCCCCATTGCGATAAATCGGAAAATCGGACGGAGTGGTCAGTTCCAGGGGCATCTCTTTTAGATTATGTGCGCGAATGCATTGATAGGTATACTTTATTTTGTTTTCGTTTTTTTTTTTTTCTGTTGATCTATTATGTATGTTTTGAAAAGGGTTATAGCCCTGATATGGCTGTACGCAGTCGACTGGGCTTAAAAAAAAAACCCCAGTAACTACATCTTATTTGCTGCCCATCTTATTCGCCATCTTAGTGGCCACAGAAGCTGGAACAGCTTTTTACCGTTCTATGATGATGGACGGGCCTTGCAGGTGGCTGAGGACAGAGAGGGTGAAGATGTAACTTGCAGCGACAAGGGGTAGATATATATGGAGGGCCGTGATCGCCAACGCCATGCGGCAGGGCACATGATGATGATGAATGATAATGATAAATGACGATGAGGATGATGATCATGATTCTGCAGAGTTCCATCTAGGATTGAGACTGCGTGACAGGGCTGTGCTCTACGCTTTCGATCATAATATACCCTGGCGTCAACCAGGCCTGAGAGATACAAACACCTGCGGTGTTGAACAAATATTTCAGCAACACCCTCAATGATGCTTCCGTGAAGTGGATGAGACTCGACAGTGTTGTCTCAGTCTCAGTCTTCATAATAAGCCCTTAACATTCTGAAATTCCGCTTTAACAACTGAGGTAATGGGCCATGCCGCATAAGACATACAACACCCTACACAGGCACCAGTGACGTTAGTGCATACGAAATTCGTTTTCCGAGTGCGGAGAACGTCATCTTGAAAAACTGAAACTGAAATTCCGGTAACAGCCGGATGGAGATGAAAAATCCGACAGTGAATTTGGACAGGACTGATGGGAGATTCGAACCCACAACCTTCTGGTCGGTTGTCCCTTGCGCTACCACTAACACCACGACGACGGGTCATCATTTCTGCATGTCGGCCACTGTTAGTTTTCAGACGCTGAATCTTATTAGGCTTATCTTGGAAGTAAGTTCATTACCAAAGCGTGGAAAGGCAAACTACGGTGCTGGTTTCATCATTTATACATGTTGGTTACTTCTTCACCAACTGGCTTCCGTCCTGCAGGAATTGGGGAACTCTCTGGACCATCCTCTCCAGGGAGTGCTTTTCTGTGAGTTATGTTCTCTTGTGTCCCTTAAAGTGACTGGAATAACCGTAAGAGGTATGATGCTAACCGACTGACTAAAGGAAAAATGTGGAAGGCAGAATATGGAGTGAATAGAATGGCAGAGACTCTTCCTGTCCTTCTTCTCTTTTTTCTCCCTTAACTCCAATGGGACGCCGTGCTAAAAAAGAATGTTTCACCAGATTCATCCAGCTCTGTTTGTCGTGCGCCCAAACCTGGGTTCTCTGCGAATGGTTTCTCTGTCCATCCGCGGTGTTTGTATCTGTCCATTCCTCAGTGTTGTATCTGTCCATTCCTCAGTGTTGTATCTGTCCATTCCTCAGTGTTGTATCTGTCCATTCCGCGGTGTTGTATCTGTCCCATTCCGCATGTTGTATCTGTCCATCCCTCATGTTGTATCTGTCCATCCCTCATGTTGTATCTGTCCATTCCTCAGTGTTGTGTCTGTCCATTCCTCAGTGTTGTATCTGTCCATTCCTCATGTTGTATCTGTCCATTCCGCAGTGTTGTATCTGTCCATTCCGCAGTGTTGTATCTGTCCATTCCGCAGTGTTGTATGTGTCCATTCCTCAGTGTTGTATCTGCCATTCCTCAGTGTTGTATCTGTCCATTCCTCAGTGTTGTATCTGTCCATCCCTCAGTGTTGTATCTGTCCATATCCTCAGTGTTGTGTCTGTCCATTCCTCAGTGTTGTATCTGTCCATTCCTCAGTGTTGTATCTGTCCATTCCCCAGTGTTGTATCTGTCCATTCCGCGGTGTTGTATCTGTCCATTCCGCAGTGTTGTATCTGTCCATCCCCCAGTGTTGTATCTGTCCATTCCCAGTGTTGTGTCTGTCCATTCCTCATGTTTTTATCTGTCCATTCCTCATGTTGTATCTGTCCATTCCTCAGTTTGTATCTGTCCATTCCGCAGTGTTGTATCTGTCCATTCCGCAGTGTTGTATGTGTCCATTCCTCAGTGTTGTATCTGTCCATTCCTCAGTGTTGTATCTGTCCATTCCGCAGTGTTGTATCTGTCCATTCCGCAGTGTTTGTGTCTGTCCATTCCGCAGTGTTGTATCTGTCCATTCCGCAGTGTTGTATCTGTCCATTCCTCAGTGTTGTATCTGTCCATTCCTCAGTGTTGTATCTGTCCATTCCTCAGTGTTGTATCTGTCCATTCCTCAGTGTTGTATCTGTCCATTCCTCAGTGTTGTGTCTGTCCATTCCTCAGTGTTTGTATCTGTCCATCCCTCATGTTCTATCTGTCCATCCCTCAGTGTTTATCTGTCCATTCCTCAGTGTTGTATCTGTCCATTCCTCAGTGTTGTATGTGTCCATTCCTCAGTGTTGTATCTGTCCATTCCTCAATGTTGTATCTGTCCATCCTCAGTGTTGTATGTGTCCATTCCTCAATGTTGTATCTGTCCATTCCTCATGTTGTATCTGTCCATTCCTCAGTGTTGTATCTGTCCATTCCTCAGTGTTGATCTGTCCATTCCTCAGTGTTGTGTCTGTCCATTCCTCAGTGTTGTGTCTGTCCATTCCTCATGTTGTATCTGTCCATTCCTCAGTGTTGTATCTGTCCATTCCTCATGTTGTATCTGTCCATTCCTCAGTGTTGTATCTGTCCATTCCTCAGTGTTGTATCTGTCCATTCCTCAGTGTTGTATCTGTCCATTCCTCAGTGTTTGTGTCTGTCCATTCCTCAGTGTTGTATCTGTCCATTCCTCAATGTTGTATCTGTCCATTCCTCAGTGTTGTATCTGTCCATTCCTCAGTGTTGTATCTGTCCATTCCTCAATGTTGTATCTGTCCATTCCTCAGTGTTGTATCTGTCCATTCCTCAGTGTTGTATCTGTCCATTCCTCAATGTTGTATCTGTCCATTCCTCAGTGTTGTATCTGTCCATTCCTCAGTGTTGTATCTGTCCATTCCTCAGTGTTGTATCTGTCCATTCCTCAATGTTGTATCTGTCCATTCCTCAGTGTTGTAAGTCCATCTTTTAATTCAAGCTTCCCCACCGTCTTCCTCCTTCAATGTTCCCTCGAGGACTGATTTTAGCAAAGGCCGTCAGATTTTAGTACATGGCCATACTAACGTAGATTTCTTTTTGACACTATGTCAGCAGGTCTCCATGTGGTCCATTGTACTGTTGGATGGTTCGAGCACGGGGTCATCAGTGATATGATCAGTGTATCTGATGTTTAATATGTTTGCAATAACATCTCGTTTCCATCGTTTGGATTCGTGTGTTCAAATCCGCTGTGAGGGTCCATGTCTCACGTGCAATACAGGAAGATGGAATATACCACGCACAGACACGTCAGATAATAATGATGATAATAGTAATAACAACCACAACAACAATAATAATAACAATGATAATAATAACAATAACAATAACAACAACAACAATGATGATAATAATGATGATGAGATGATGATAATGATGATGATGATGGTGGTGATGATGATGATGATTATGATGATGATGATGATGATGATGATGACGATGACGACGACGAACGACGACGACGACAACAACAAAAATAATAATGATGATGATGATGATGATATAATAATAATAATAAATAGTAATAGTAATAATGATGATGATAACAACAACAACAACAACAACAACAATGATGATAATAATAATAATAACAATAATATAATGATGATGATGATGAGATGATGATGATGAATGATGATGATGAAGATGATGATGATGATGATGATGATAAGAAGAAGAAGAAGAAGAAGAAGACATGCATACACAAAGATGGAATATTCCAGCGCACAGACAGTCAGAGAAGAACAAGAAGAACAAAAAGGAAAAGAAGAAGAAGAGAAGACGAAGAAGAAGAAGGAGGAGGAGGAGGAGGAGGAGGAGGAAGAAGAAATAGAAGAAGAAAGAAAGAAAGAAAGAAAGAGGAAAAAGAAGAAGAAGAAATGCACAACAAAGATGGAATATACCAGTGCATAGACAGCCAGATAAGAAGAAGAAGAAGAAGAAGACAGAAGAAGAAGAAGAAGAAAGAAAGAAAGAAAGAAAGAAAGAAAGAAAGAAAAAAAGAAAGAAGGAATAAAAAAAAAAAAAACGGTCTAGAGTTTCGAGTTTGTTCAAGAGGATTCACCACATTTGGACAGTTCCATATCCGCTCCCACCCAAAATCTACCAGCAATTGTCTGGCAGACTCCTTGAGCCTGCGCAGAACCCCTGTGCACTGTGACATCTTCAGATAATGAAGAGCAGGGAAACGGAGAGAAGGGACTTGACTAAGCTGACACCACCAGCATGATGGAAATATTAAGATGGGCAGCAAAACAGGCCATACACACATGCATTCATACATACACACCCTTATCGACACAGCATGATGACCGACAACAACGGCTACAAACAACAACAACAACAACAACAACAATAAACACCAGCAAAGAGGAAACACCCCATATCCACGACCCTGGGGACATTTTTAACCAACTGAGCGAGGTATCTAGGTGGATTTGAACCCTGAACCTTCTGTTTGCATGTCCAGCGTTTACCCACTTGATCACGGTGTCGGGTACACGCAGATACACTGTTAAACCAACCCACTTGAAGCTGCACAGGTCTGAAGTGTACAACAGCACCAGCAATGAGGAAAACACCCATACCCACGTCCCTGGGGACTTTTTACCAACTGGGTGGAGGTATCTAGGTGGATTTGAACCCTGGACATTCTGTTCGGATGTCCAACGTGTAGCCACTTGACCGCCAAGCTCAGGGAAAAACGCAGAGACATTGTTACGGACCAACCACTTGAAGCTGCACAGGTCTGTAGTGTTGGGTTGTCGTCAATTATTCATGATGGTCAGCTGACGGCAGTGTCTTCCATCGGTAGGAATTTGGGAACTGTCTGGCCCAGCCGTCTATGGGTACTTTGCTGTGAGCATGCTTTCCTCTGT
>JAPXFY010000485.1:27500-40000 GCA_030674185.1 Monoplex corrugatus | reverse complement strand
CTCTCCCTGGGTCTACCTAGTGCTCTCTTTCCCTCCAGCTTTCCCGTTGTGACCAGGTGCTCCAAATCCCCCTTCCTCATAAAATGGCCTATAAATGTTGCTTGTCTTTTCCTAATCTTCCTTATGAGTGATCTACTTGTGTCTGCCTCCATCAAGACTGTCTCGTTTGTTTTCTTTGCTGTCCATGGAACTCTCAACATTCTTCTGAGAAACCACATCTCGGCTACCTCAATCTTGCTCTGGCTTTGCTTGCTGACTATCCACGATGAAGTAGTTGTGTAAAAGTACTATAGCAACGAGAACATAATTTTGGGGAAGATAACGATATATTAGACGAAGATAACAAGCACGGGGGGGAGGTGGTGGTTGTCTCTGGGAGAGGACTGAAAGGATGGTGCAACGGCACCAGAGGTTGCGTGGTGGTCCAGCAGACTTCACTAAGACTGGGAAGTTTGTGCGTCGGAGCCAGGAGTTGTGTGGTAATCCGGCAGACTTCACTAAGACTGGGAAGTTTGTGCGTCGGAGCCAGAAGTTGTGTGGTAATCCGGCAGACTTCTCGGATTCGCAGGGTATCCTGATGGCGGCACTTTACTGCCACCCAACAAGAACAGTGGCTACTGTGGCTGATTGAAGTGTGGGCTGAATGGAGTAATACTGCCAGACTTCAATGGACAAGGCTGTGCTTGTTCCTGTTGGAGCTACTGACGGTGCTAAGAGAATCACACAAGACACTGTGCATTTGGATCTGCTACGTGCTGTCTCTGATGAGAGCATTCTCTGCAGGCTACTACCAAGAAGTGCTTTTAACTGTGGGAATTGTATCAAGAAATGAACAGTGGTTGAAAAAGTCATGTACTTGATGTGACCAAAGAAGATTGGTAACACTAACAGACTGCTCAATTCAGTCTTATAGTTACTGTGGTGTGGGACTGGGTAGTGAGCAATCTATTGTTACTTGTTTGATTTTTCTTATTGTATGCTTTATGGGATCTTACTTTTTTTCTTTGAGAGTAAATGAAAAAAAATCATAATTAATGGGGCTCGTCTGTTTCGTCCGTAATAACAAGAAGCGAGGAGAAAGAGAGAAACAGAGAGAGAAAAGAAACAGAGAGAGAGAGAGAGAGAGAGAGAGAGAGAGAGAGAGAGAGAAAGAGAGAGTGATAGAGAGAGAAAGAGAAAGAGAGAGTGTGTGTGTGTGTGGAGAGAGAGAGAGAGAGAGAGAGAGAGATGAGAGAGAGAGAGAAAGAGAGAGTGATAGAGAAAGAGAAAAGAGAGAGAGAGTGTGTGTTGTGTGTGTGTGTGTGTGTGTGTGTGTGTGGAGAGAGAGAGAGAGAGAGAGAGAGAGACAGATGTGTGTGTGTGTGTGGTGTGTGTGTGTGTGTGTGTGAAGAGAGAGAGAGAGAGAGAGAGAGAGAGAGAGAGAATATTTTCCGTTTACCCCCCACCCCCACCCTCACCCCCACAAGCTCTTGTTCTCATCAATAACCAATAGACCCAGTTCAACACGCTTTGTCCTAAGCCTTCAGAGATTTGGAACTCTTGTCTCACACGATTGTGCGGAAGATGCGTTTTCCGTTGCTTTTGTATGGCCCGTCACGCGAGGATGCAGATGAACAAAAGATGGAAGATTAACTTTTCTTTGACGGACGCTCGTGTATATAATATGTAAACTACGTCTGTTTTGCCAGCACACTCCTGCAGGGGGAAGAGAGTTCAAGAATTGTATATAGAACCCGATACTGTTATTTAAACATTGCAACTGTTTGTTCCCAATACATATTTCTGATTATTCGTAGATCTTTTCCATTAATATTTTCCATCAAGACTCAATATTGATGGAAAAGATCTACGAATAATCAGAAATATGTATTGGGAACAAACAGCTGTGGAAAACGATATAATAAGCTCTTTCCAGGATACCCAAATTCCCGGGCCAACACGTGAGTGCGTCTGTATCTCTCGGGCCTGGTTGATATACCAGAATAATACGTGATGGAAGTAAGCTTAGAGCGCAGACTTGTCACCGCGCTGTCCCGATCCCAAACGGAACGCCATGCCATCATCGTTATCATCACATACACTGTTTAAAGATGAATGGCTCGGAAATCAGTTTATGCTGGGTGCCTTCTCACGTTGGTCTTCACGGCAACAACGTAGTTGACAGAGCAGCTAAATCCGATGCACTCAATTCTGAAAATTCCATAGAATTACATGTTAACACCTCGGTAAAAGAAGCCTACAACTCGCTAGAATTAGCATCATGGATTCGATTTCATGAACATTTAAATGAAAAATTTGTGTCTCAAAAAAGAAACAAACTTTCAGTTCAAAATATCTGTAAAAAAATGCAGTATTCTTCGTTATATCATTTGAGATTAATTGTTACCACATATTTTCGTATTCAACTGAACGCTTTGAAAACTAAATATTGTAAAAACGTTTTATGTATTTGCGGTGAACAATTCACATTGTATCACTGTTTGTTTTACTGCAGAAAGCTTCGTTATTTCTTACCAAAGATGTTTACACAAGGAAACTATCTTGAAAAGCATTTTAAAGAAGTAATATCAGATCAAGTTCTGTTAGTTAAAATTTCAGAATCATTGGTTCACAGTCCTGTTAATGCGTTACTTTAAGGTTATTATTTTAATTATTATTATTTTATTTTGTTTTGTTTTGTTTTTTATGACGATGTTTTCTTTTACATTTAATGTTAGCGTTGTTCTAGTTTCATTTCTCTGTTCATCCATATCCTTTTTCTAAAGACCTTGCCGATTCCTTTTAATTTTTTTCCGTCTCTTACTCTGTTCCCCTTTGTCCCCTCCCCCCTCCCCCACCCCCCAAAAAAAAATCATCCTCCATGCCATTTTTACCCGTCTAATATCACTTATAGTGAAAAGACGTTAAATCAAGGAACGAACGAACACACCATCATCGTTATCATCACACATACCATCATCGTTATCATCTCACATAAACCCTCATCGTTATCATCTCACATACCATCATCGTTATCATCACACACACCATCATCGTTATCATCACACATACCATCATCATCGTTATCATCTCACATACCATCATCATCGTTATCATCACACATACCATCATTGTTATCATCACACATACCATCATCGTTATCATCACACATACCATCATCGTTATCATCTCACATACCATCATCGTTATCATCACACACACCATCATCATCGTTATCATCACACATACCATCATCATCGTTATCATCACACATACCATCATCATCGTTATCATCACACATACCTCATCATCGTTATCATCACACATACCATCTATCGTTATCATCACACATACCATCTATCGTTATCATCACACATACCATCATCGTTATCATCACACATACCATCATCATCGTTATCATCACACATACCATCATCGTTATCATCACACATACCATCATCATCGTTATCATCACACATACCATCATCGTTATCATCACACATACCATCATCATCGTTATCATCACACATACCATCATCATCGTTATCATCACACATACCATCATCGTTATCATCACACATACCATCATCATCGTTATCATCACACATACCATCATCGTTATCATCACACATACCATCATCATCGTTATCATCACACATACCATCATCATCGTTATCATCACACATACCATCATCATTATCATCACACATACCATCATCATCGTTATCATCACACATACCATCATCATTATCATCACACATACCATCATCGTTATCATCACACTCACATCATCGTTTCATCACACATACCATCATCGTTATCATCACACATACCATCATCATCGTTATCATCACACATACCATCATCGTTATCATCACACATACCATCATCATCGTTATCATCACACATACATCATCATCGTTATCATCACACACTATCATCATCCCTCGATTATCATCACACATACCATCATCGTTATCATCACACATACCATCATCGTTATCATCACACATACCATCACATCGTTATCATCACACATACCATCATCGTTATCATCACACATACCATCATCATCGTTATCAATCACACATACCATCATCGTTATCATCACACATACCATCATCGTTATCATCACACATACCATCATCATCGTTATCATCACACATACCATCATCGTTATCATCACACATACCATCATCGTTATCATCACACATACCATCATCGTTATCATCACACATACCATCATCGTTATCATCACACATACCATCATCGTTATCATCACACATACCATCATCGTTATCATCACACATACCATCATCGTTATCATCACACATACCATCATCGTTATCATCACACATACCATCATCGTTATCATCACACATACCATCATCGTTATCATCACACATACCATCATCGTTATCATCACACATACCATCATCGTTATCATCACACAACATACATCATCATCGTTATCATCACACATACCATCATCGTTATCATCACACATACCATCATCGTTATCATCACACATACTACATCATCGTTATCATCACACATACCATCATCGTTATCATCACACATACACTATCATAACGTTATCATCACACATACCATCATCGTTATCATCACACATACCATCATCGTTATCATCACACATACCATCATCGTTATATCCACATCACACTATACACACTACATCATCGTTATACATCACAATACCATCATCGTTATCATCACACATACCATCATCGTTATCATCACACATACCATCATCGTTATCATCACACATACCATCATCATCGTTATCATCACACATACCATCATCGTTATCATCACACATACCATCATCATCGTTATCATCACACATACCATCATCGTTATATTCACATACCATCATCATCGTTATCATCACACATACCATCATCGTTTATCTCACAACCATCATCGTTATATCTCACATACCATCATCAATCGTTATCATCACACATACCATCATCGTTATATCCACATACCATCATCGTTATCATCACACATACCATCATCATCGTTATCATCACACATACCATCATCGTTATTATCTCACATACCATCATCGTTATCATCACACATACATCATCATCGTTATCATCACACATACCATCATCATCGTTATCATCACACATATCTCATCATCGTTATCAATCTCACATACCATCATCGTTATATCCACATACCATCATCATTATCATCACACATACCATCATCATCGTTATCATCACACATATCATCATCGTTATCATCACACATACCATCATCGTTATTATCTCACATACCATCATCATTATCATCACACATACCATCATCATCGTTATCATCACACATACTCATCATCGTTATCATCACACATACCATCATCGTTATAATCCACATACCATCATCGTTATCATCACACATACCATCATCGTTATCATCACACATACCATCATCATCGTTATCATCACACATACCATCATTGTTATCATCACACATACCATCATCGTATCATCACACATACCATCATATCGTTATCATCTCACATACCATCATCGTTATCATCACACTACCATCACATCGTTATCATCTCACATACCATCATCGTTATCATCACACATACCACATCATCGTTATCATCCACATACCATCATCGTTATCATCACACATACCATCATCGTACATCTACATCCATCATCGTTATCACACATACCACATCATCGTTTCATCACACATACCATCATCGTTATCATCCACATACCTCATCGTTATCATCACACATACCATCCATCGTTATCATCACACATACCATCATCGTTATCATCCACATACCATCATCGTTATCATCACACATCCATCATCATCGTTATCATCACACATACCATCATCGTTATCATCACACATACCATCATCGTTATCATCACACATACCATCATCGTTATCATCACACATACCATCATCGTTATCATCACACAACCATCATCGTTATCATCACACATACCATCATCGTTATCATCACACATACCATCATCGTTATCATCACACATACCATCATCTTATCATCACACATACCATCATCGTTATCATCACACATACCATCATCGTTATCATCACACATACCATCATCGTTATCATCACACATACCATCATCGTTATCATCACACATACCATCATCGTTATCATCACACATACCATCATCGTTATCATCACACATACCATCATCGTTATCATCACACATACCATCATCGTTATCATCACACACACCATCATCGTTATCATCACACATACCATCATCGTTATCATCACACATACCATCATCGTTATCATCACACATACCATCATCGTTATCATCACACATACCATCATCATCGTTATCATCACACATACCATCATCATTATCATCACACATACCATCATCGTTATCATCACACATACCATCATCATCGTTATCATCACACATACCATCATCGTTATCATCACACATACCATCATCATCGTTATCATCACACATACCATCATCATCGTTATCATCACACATACCATCATCGTTATCATCACACATACCATCATCGTTATCATCACACATACCATCATCATCGTTATCATCACACATACCATCATCGTTATCATCACACATACCATCATCATCGTTATCATCACACATATCATCATCGTTATCATCACACATACCATCATCGTTATCATCTCACATACCATCATCGTTATCATCACACATACCATCATCATCGTTATCATCACACATACCATCATCGTCATCATCACACATACCATCATCGTCATCATCACACACACCATCATCGTTATCATCACACATACCATCATCGTTATCATCACACATACCATCATCATCGTTATCATCACACATACCATCATCGTTATCATCACACATACCATCATCATCGTTATCATCACACATACCATCATCGTCATCATCACACACACCATCATCGTTATCATCACACATACCATCATCGTTATCATCACACATACCATCATCGTTATCATCACACATACCATCATCGTTATCATCACACATACCATCATCATCGTTATCATCACACATACCATCATCGTTATCATCACACATACCATCATCATCGTTATCATCACACACACCACATCATCGTTATCATCACACATACCATCATCGTTATCATCACACATACCATCATCATCGTTATCATCACACATACAATCATCATCGTTATCATCACACATACCATCATCGTTATCATCACACATACCATCATCGTTATCATCACACATACCATCATCATCGTTATCATCACACATACCATCATCATCGTTATCATCACACATACCATCATCATCGTTATCATCACACATACCATCATCATCGTTATCATCACACATACCATCATCATCGTTATCATCACACATACCATCATCGTTGTCATCACACATATCATCATCATCGTTATCATCACACATACCATCATCGTTATCATCACACATACCATCATCGTTATCATCACACATACCATCATCATCGTTATCATCACACATACCATCATCGTTATCATCACACATACCATCATCATCGTTATCATCACACATACCATCATCGTTATCATCACACACACCATCATCGTCATCATCTCAGTTCTCATCATCATAGCGATGTGAAAAAACTGTCCCCAAATTTTGTGGCCCTTCATGTCCTGCCCTCATGATGATGACCTCAATTTTGGTGGGTTTTGAGGGGTTTTTTGTTTGTTTGTTTGATTCTTTTTGGGGGTGGGTGGGGTGGGGGAGGGTCTGGAATAAGTAGCGTGGGGGTGTGACACAGGATTGACGCAAAAGATGGGACAGCAAGAAAAAAAAAAAAAATCAAAATTAATAAAAAAGACATCTCACAGAAAGATGAGAGAAGGAATATCGCGTTTCACAAGTTTTTCTTCCTTTCCCAAAGAAACTAGATCAACACGAAGATGAGATTATTCAAGCGAGAAATGGAAAAAAATACGGACAACGGAGTTTGATCAAATGGGTTTTTTTTTGTTTTTTTAAAAATTTTTTGCCTTTGGTCACAGAGTCTGCACTAATTGAAGTATGCAATGAGAGAGAGAGAGAGAGGGAGAGAGAGGGCGAGAGCGAGAGACAGAGAGGGAGAGAGAGAGGGCGAGAGCGAGAGACAGACAGAGAGAGAGAGAGGGAGAGAGAGGGCGAGAGCGAGAGACAGAGAGAGAGAGAGAGGGAGAGAGAGGGCGAGAGACAGAGAGAGACAGAGAGGGAGGGAGAGGGCGAGAGCGAGAGCGAGAGACAGAGAGAGAGAGAGGGGGAGAGAGAGGGCGAGAGCGAGAGACAGAGAGAGAGAGAGAGGGAGAGAGAGGGCGAGAGCGAGAGACAGACAGAAGAGAGAGGAGAGGGAGAGAGAGGGAGAGAGCGAGAGACAGAGAAGAGAGAGAGAGGGAGAGAGAGGGCGAGAGCGAGAGACAAGAGAGAGAGAGGGAGAGAGAGGAGGCGAGAGCGAGAGACAGAGAGAGAGAGAGAGAGGGAGAGAGAGGGCGAGAGCGAGAGACAGAGAAAGAGAGAGAGGGAAGAGAGGCGAGAGACAGAAGAGAGAGAGAGAGGGAGAGAGAGGGCGAGAGCGAGAGACAGAGAGAGAGAGAGAGGGAGGAGAGAGGGCGAGAGCGAGAGACAGAGGAGAGAAGAGGGAGAGGGAGAGAGGGGAGGGAGAGAGAGGGAGAGGAGAGGGAGAGAGCGAGAGACAGAGAGAGAGAGAGGGAGAGAGGAGAGGAGGGAGAGCGAGAGACAGAGAGAGAGAGGAGGGAGAGAGAGGGAGAGAGAGGGCGAGAGCGAGAGACAGAGGAGAGAGAGAGGGAGAGAGGGCGAGAGCGAGAGACAGAGAGAGAGAGAGAGGGAGAGAGAGGGCGAGAGCGAGAGACAGAGAGAGAGAGAGAGAGGGAGAGAGAGGGCGAGAGGGAGAGAGAGACAGAGAGAGAGAGGAGAGAGAGAGAGAGAGGGGGAGAGGGAGAGAGAACAGAGAGAGAGAGGAGAGAGAGAGAGAGAGGGCGAGAGCGAAGAGGAGAGAGAGAGAGAGAGACAGAGAGAGAGGAGAGAGAGAGAGAGAGTACAGAGACAAGAGAGAGAGGAGACAGAAGAGGGAGGAGAAGAGAGAGAAGAGAGAGAGAGAGAGAGGAGGACAGACAGACAGAGCAGAATAAACAGAGACAGAGACAGAGAGAGAAGAGAGAGAGAGAGAGAGACAGGAGGAGAGAGAGAGAGAGAGAGGAGAGGTGTGTGGGTGTGTGTGTGTGTGTGTGTGTGTGTGTGTGTGTGTGTGTGTGTGTGTGTGAGTGTGTGTGGTGTGTGTGTGTGTGTGTGTGTGTGTGTGTGTGTGTGTGTGTGTGTGTGTTTCTGTACTTTGCTCCAGGATTCGTCGTCGCACTTGGACAATTCCATATGTGCTCGACCCAAATTCGCCGACAGTTATGATGATAATGATATTGACAATAGTAATGATACCACCACCATACTACTATTAATAATACCACTTCTACTACTACTATTACTACTACTGCTGCTGCTACTACCACTACTGCTGTTACTACTAAAAGCAATATGATAACAACAACAACAACAACAACAATAATAACAGCAATAATAACAAAAGTAATTAATAATAATAATAACAATGATAACAATAACAATCATAATAATGATGATAATAATAATAATGATGATGATGATGATAGTAATAATAATAATAATATAAAATGATAATAATAATGATAGCAATAATAACAATACACTAAACATTGGTGTTTAACCCTTCGACTCCCACACCATATCCACCAACTGCAAAAACTTAACCCTTTGATTTCCTCACCCTATCCATCAGCTTCCTGCCGGAAGCTGGTGGATAGGGTGCAGGAATCAAAGAGTTAAGTTTTTGCTTTGCTAGCGTTGTTAACAATGGAGGATGCTGGTAGACAGGGTGCGGGAGTCAAAGGGTTAAACAAAACCCAAACCGCACACTCTCATCAATCATTTAAACTTTCACTCACAATGACAAACACAACTCACAGCTCCAAAGCTCATGCACAGTCTTCTAGGAGGGAGTAGGGTCGGGCGGGGGGGGGGGGGGGAGGGGCAGGCGGCGGGGCGAAGGGTGGGTACGGAAAGGGGGGGAGGAGACGGGGCAAAAGGGTGGGTGCGGAAAGGGGGGGTCAGGAGACGGGGCAAAAGGGTGGGTGCGGAAAGGGGGGGTCAGGAGACGGGGCAAAGGGGTGGGTGCGGAAAGGGGGGCAGGAGACGGGGCAAAGGGGTGGGTGCGGAAAGGGGGGGCAGGAGACGGGGCGAAGGGGTGGGTGCGGAAAGGGGGGGCAGGAGACGGGGCAAGGGGTGGGTGCGGAAAGGGGGGACAGGAGACGGGGCGAAGGGGTGGGTGCGGAAAGGGGGGAGGGCAGGAGACGGGACAAAGGGGTGGGTGCGGAAAGGGGGGGCAGGAGACGGGGCGAAGGGGTGGGTGCGGAAAGGGGGGAGGAGACGGGGCAAAGGGTGGGTGCGGAAAGTGGGGGGGGCAGAAGACTGGGCAAAGGGGTGGGTGCGGAAATAGGGGGACAGGAGACGGGGTGAAGGGGTGGATGCAGAGGGGGGGGGACAGGAGACGGGGTGAAGGGGTGGATGCAGAAAAGGGGGGACAGGAGACGGGGTGAAGGGGTGGGTGCAGAGGGGGGGGACAGGAGACGGGGCGAAGGGGTGGGTGCAGAGGGGGGGGCAGGAGACGGGGTGAAGGGGTGGGTGCAGAGGGACAGGAGACGGGGCGAAGGGGTGGGTGCAGGAGGGGGGGAGCAGGAGACGGGGTGAAGGGGTGGGTGCGGAAAGGGGGGGACAGGAGACGGGGTGAAGGGGTGGGTGCGGAAAGGGGGGGGACAGAGACGGGGGAAGGGTGTGCGAAGGGGGCAGGAGAGGGGAGGGTGGGTGCGGAAAGGGGGGGGACAGGAGGCGGGGGAAGGGTGGGTGCGGAAAGGGGGGACAGGGAGGGGGAAGGGTGGGGGGGCAGGAGACGGGGCGATGGGGTGGGTGCGGAAAGAGGGGGGCAGGAGACGGGTGAAGGGGTGGTGTGGAAAGTGGGGGGGGGGATTCACTGCTGGACAAAAAGATGTGTCCTGAAGTTAGACTTCAGAGTTTATTCCAAAGGGATTTGTCGCACTCGGCCTGTTCCATATGCGCTTCACTGTGAGCCTGTGCATAAGCCTATGCGCCGACTAGGTCTTCGAATGGGGAAGAGACAGAGAAGGAGCCCAGGAAACACTTAAGGTGACAGAACCACCACCAAAAAGATGGAAACCTTTAGATGGGCCACGGTCAGGCGAGGTTTTTCTTAATGTTGCCGGTTGGGGATTGAACTCGAGACATACTATCTTCCTTATTTTGTCTGGCCATGATGTGTCTTGGGAAAGTATCATGATGGTTTCCCGTTGCCTTCCATCGGTTTGTGTACAGTCTCTCCGCTAGCCTTTGTCGTTCCCACGACAACCTACAAGGCAGTAGGGGTGATTTTTTTTTTTCAAGGTTTACTTCCTTAGCCTTATTCTCCCCCGAGATATCCACAAGGCAGTGGAGCTATTTATCCATAGCTTGGGGGTCTGCGTGGGCACCAGGGCATCCACACGCCGGTGGACCTGCATGCCGCACGTGTGGGGGCCAGACCTCCGAGGTACTTGCGGCAACAAGGGATAGAAACAGATGGAAGGCCATGATCGCCAACGCCATGTGGCAAGGCACTTGATGATAATGACATACTATCTTGATATTAATCAAAGAACATAACTCTCGAGAGTCACGTAGGAATTATCTCCCATGTTGTAGAACTTCTCAAATCTAACACAGTTTGCGCTACCCATTCAGCTAGCGTAGAAGCAGATACAAAGCACAAAAACTGTAAGTTCGAGACATACTATCTTCCTTATTTTGTCTGGCCATGATTTGTCTTGGGAAAGTACGATGGTGGTTTCCCGTTGCCTTCCATAGGTTTGTGTACGGTCTCTCAACGTACAAGGAGTATTCTGAGCTTACAATGCTAGCTGAATGAGTAGGCAAACTATGTCAGATTTGAGAAGTCCTACAACATGGGAGATAATTCCTACGTGACTCTCAAGAGTTATGTTCTTTGATCAATATTATAAAAAATTCTCCCTGCTTCCCTCATATTTCTTTGGTTATACTATCTTGAGTTTATGGCTTGGATCTATCGACAGGACCAAGAAGCTTGCTGCATAATAATAGAAAACAAATCCTGTGACCTACCTGAGGGTTGAACCCACAATCCCTCGGTTTGAGCAGGGCGCTCTAACAGCTGAGCTAATGGGGTAATTTAACCCTTTGACTCTCGCACCCTGTCCATCAGCATCCTGCAATTGCCAACCTTGCTAGCAAAGCGAAACCTTACTCCTTTGACTCTAGCACCCTGTCCACCAGCATTCTGCAATTGTCAACCATGCAGGAAGCTGGTAGAAAGGGTG
>JAPXFY010000485.1:20000-22500 GCA_030674185.1 Monoplex corrugatus | reverse complement strand
GATTGAAAACACAATAATGCTTCAACCAATGAAAGATTGAAAACACAATAATGCTTCAACTAATAAAAGATTGAACATACAATAATGCTTCAACTAATAAAAGATTGAAAACACAATAATGCTTCAACTAATAAAAGATTGAAAACAGAATAATGCTTCAACTAATAAAGATTGAAAACACAATAATGCTTCAACTAATAAAAGATTGAAAACACAATAATGCTTCAACTAATAAAAGATTGAAAACACAATAATGCTTCAACTAATAAAAATTGAAAACACAACAATGCTTCAACTAATAAGAGATTGAAAACACAATAATGCTTCAACTAATAGTAGTAGTAGTAGTAGTAGGCCTCCTTCGGTCATGACTGACCATGGACAAAGTACATCCGTTCTAATGTCTAGATGGGCTGTCTGCTTGGTCCAAGCAGCGTCGCCTGTGACTGTACAGACCAATGCGAGAGAGGCAGTCTCTGTCGCAGCGGTCGCATGTGTATGCTGATGCTGGTCTGTTGGCTGTCATCCCTTTTCTGCGAACTCGCTTTTCTGCTGCAGCAGCTGACAGTTTGTCCTCACCAATCCGCAGCTGTTTCTTGAGAGTAGTTCTCCAGCTGTTGCGGTCGTCTGCGAGGTCCTCCCAGGACTCAGTGTTGATCTCAAGCGCCTTCATGTCACGCTTGCAAACGTCTTTGTATCTCAGCTGTGGGTGGCCAATGTTTCTCTGCCCTGTGGCAAGCTCACCATAAAGGATGTCTTTTGGGATGCGACCATCTTCCATGCGGCGAACGTGGCCCAACCAGCGCAGCCGACGCTGTCTCAGCATGGTATGCATGGTTGGGAGGCCAGCGCAGGTTAGGACTTCGGTGTTGGTCACCTTGTCTTGCCAGGAAATGCCAAGTATGCGCCGTAGGCTTCTCAGGTGGAAGGTATTGAGCCTTTTCTCCTGATGAGCATGCGTGGTCCACGCCTCGCTGCCATACAGCAAGGTGCTGAGGACACAGGCGTTGTATACAGCCATCTTTGTCTTTGTGGTCAGCTTGGGATTTGTCCACACCCTTTGTGTGAGGCGGGCTAGTGTTGTGGCTGCCTTCCCGATCCTCTTGTCGACCTCTGTGTCAAGGGAGAGGTTATCGGTGATGGTGGACCCAAGATATGTGAATTGATGGATGGCTTCAAGCTCGTAGTCATCAGTGGTGATGGCTGGTGGAGATGGCGTGTCTTGGCCCAGGACGTTTGTCTTCTTAAGACTGATGGTCAGACCAAAATCCTTGCAGGCCTGGGAGAAGCGGTCCATTAGTGACTGCAAGTCCCGCTGAGTATGGGTCACAACTGCGGCATCGTCGGCAAATAGCATGTCTCTGATGAGGGCTTCATGGACCTTTGTCCTTGCTCTGAGGCGGGCGAGGTTGAAGAGCCTGCCATCTGATCTGGTCCGCAGGTGGATCCCTTCTTGCGCTGTGCTGAACGCATGCCTCAGGAGGAGAGCGAAGAAGATTCCAAAGAGGGTTGGGGCCAGGACGCAGCCTTGTTTCACACCGCTGCGTACGTCGAAGGGTTTGGAGAGGTTTCTGTTGAACTGCACCATCCCTTTCATGTTTGAGTGGAAGGACTCAATTAAGCTGTGCAGTTTGGGGGGGGGGGGGGGCAGCCGATTTTTCGGAGAGTCCTGAAAAGGCCATCTCTGCTGACTAGGTCAAAGGCCTTGGTGAGGTCAATGAATGCCACATACAGGGGCATCCGCTGCTCTCTGCACTTCTCCTGGATTTGGCGAAGGGAGAAGACCATGTCTACCGTGGATCTCTCTGCTCGAAAACCACACTGTGATTCCGGGTAGACGCGTTCAGCCAATTTCTGCAGGCGGATTAGGAGGACCCAAGCATAGACTTTGCCAACAATGCTGAGGAGCGAGATACCTCTGTAGTTGTTGCAGTCGCTCCTTTCGCCCTTGTTTTTGTACAGGGTGACGATCTTGACGTCCCTCATGTCCTGTGGTACAGCTCCCTCATTCCAACACTGACAGAGAACTGCGTGCAAAGGGTGCAGAAGAGAAGTCTTGCAGTGCTTGATGAGGTCTGGGGGAATTCCGTCGTTGCCAGGTGCCTTCCCTGATGCCAGACTATCAATGGCCTTGCTGAGTTCGTCCGCAGTTGGCTCTGCGTCAAGTTCTTCCATTACCGGCATGCACTTGATGGCATCGAGGGCTAAGGGGGACACCATGTTCTGTGTGGAGTAGAGGTCGGAGTAGTGTTCCGCCCATCTTTCCATCTGTTGGCTAGGATTGCTGATTACTTCCCCAGTGGAGGATTTGAGGGGGCGATCTTGCTCTGTGTTGGTCCCAGTGCCTTCTTGATGCCATCATACATTCCTCGGATGTTGCCTCTTTCAGCAGCACTCTATATCTCTTCGCTGAGCTCTGTCCAGTACTCGTTTGCGCAACGCCTGGCGTTAAGCTGAACCTTACTTCTGGCAGCCCTGAGGATTTGCAGGTTCTTCTCAC
>JAPXFY010000485.1:7500-10000 GCA_030674185.1 Monoplex corrugatus | reverse complement strand
TAAAAATCGCTACTCACAGTTCCGTAGCTTTCGATGGCGTTCTCGCCATCTTCGTCAGCGCTCTAATGCTGTCTGCGTGAATCTCTACTCAGATCTCGCGAACATGGGATGAACCCAGTTCACGAGATCGAATCAGAGAATGGTACACCGGGGGCAGGGTGTAACGGCCCCGGTCCCTGTTGAGCGGGGGGTTGGTGGCTGCGATGTAGATGGCCTCCTTGACTCCTCGCTGGAACCACTTATTTTCTCTGTCCAGGATGTTGACATTGTCCGCACTGAATTGATGTTTTTCGGCGTGTAGGTGAGCTCCTACTGGAGAAGAGTCCCTCTTGTGTTCTGTTAGTCTCTTCTGAAGGGGGCGTTCAGTTTCACCGACATAATGTTGGTTACAGTCCTGGCAGTCTATTCTGTATATAATGCCAGCTTTGTCGAGTTTGCTGGTTTTGTCCTTGGGGGTGACCAGCTGGCTGCGTATGGTGTTGGAAGGTTTGGAATGTACAGCCACCCCCAGTTTTCTGATCTTTCTGGACAGAGCGTCACTCACACCTCCTACGTATGGGATGGTGATGTGTCCCTTGCGTTGGTGTTGTTTCACTGGCTGTTGGGATGCGGTGTTGGATTTCCTGCCTCCCGGGCTGTTCCAGGCCCACTTTTTGTAGCCCGAGATGGTGAGCACTTTTTTCAGGTGGTTTGTCTCCTTGTCTTTTGCCTCCTGGGTACTGCATATGGTGTTAGCTCTGTGGGTAAGGGTTCGAATCACTCCCAGTTTGTGTTCAAGGGGCTGGTGGCTGTCGAACTGTAAATATTGGTCCGTATGAGTTGGTTTACGGTAGACCGAGAAGGATAGAATGCCATCAGTTCTGGTGATGAGGGTGTCCAGCATGGCTATGGAGTTGTTCTGTTCCACTTCCCTCGTGAATTTGATGGCTGGGTGTTGGTTGTTCAGATGTTCTGTGAACTGTTCGACCAGTTGCTGGGGGAGGATAGTCATGGTGTCGTCTACGTAGCGCCCCCAGTATCGTGGTGGGGAGTGGAAAGAAGCCAATGCTTTCTCTTCAAAATCCTCCATGAACAGGTTGGCTACTATTGGGCTTACTGGGGAGCCCATGGCTGCTCCTTCTTTTTGTTGGTAGAATTCACCTTGGAAGGTGAAGTAGGTGGTGGTGAGGCAGCAGGACAAGAGTTCACATACGTCGTCCACTGTGAGAGATGTACGTTGGTGGAGGGTTTGGTCGTTTAGTAACCTTCGGCGTATGATCTCTATGCTTTCTTTCACTGGTACGCTGGTAAATAGGGCAGAGACATCATATGACACAAGGAGTTCATCATGAGCGAGGGTGTAGTTACTCAGTTTTTCCACTAGGTCAGCACTGTTGTGGATGTGATGATCTGTGTGTCCTACGAGAGGTGATAGGATGTCCGCCACAAATCTAGCCGTCTCATACATGATGGAACCTCTGGATGCGACTATGGGACGGAGGGGGACTTCTTTCTTGTGAACTTTGGGTAGACCATAGAACTTGGGGACGTCGGACACAGTTGGGTATAATTTCCTGTACTGTTCTAATGACAGGCGGTCCGTCTCTTTCAGGCGTTTCAGTGTGTCTTTCAGTTTGTTGGAAAACTTGGAAGTAGGATCTTTCTTGAGGCGTTCATATGTTGTAGTATCTTCCAGAAGTTTGCTTGCCTTCTCATAGTACATGGGTCTAGGCATGATGACTGTGGCACGACCTTTGTCAGCTGGTAGGATCATCGTGGCGTGTTCGTTCTTTAAATCCGCCAGAGCCCGTCTTTGGTCCGGTGTTAAGTTGGATTTCGGTAGTTTGGCCTGTTTCATGATTCTGACACAGTCTGATCTTAAGTGTGTGGCTTCTTCTGAATTAGGGCCAATATACCTGCAAGCTGTTTCAAGGAAGAACTTGGTTTTACTTTGCAGCCCAAGAAGAAGTCGACGATATCTAACCAGATCCTAATCCGAATTGAACGTGTTATGGGCTCGCTGGGAAGAGTAGGACCAAGGCGTCGATTTTCATCCACGTCACTAATGCGTTATTGAGAATGTTGATCGAATCTTATGACCAGCACCGCAGATGTCTGTATCTCTCGCACCTGGTTGACGCAAGATATGTTACACAAAAGTAAATAAGAGGGAAGCAGGGAGAATTTTAAATATTAACTAAGCAACATAACTCTTGAGAGTCACGGAGTTATCTCCCATGTAGAATTTCTAAAATCCAACACATTTTGCGCCACCCACTCAGCCTTGTGGCTGCGTCTATGCTAGCTGAATGGGTAGCGCAAACTGTGTTGGATTTGAGAAATTCCACATGGGAGATAACTCCGTGACTCTCAAGAGTTATGTTGCTTTGCAAGATATGTTATAATAGCAAGCGTAGAGTACAGCCCTGTCACGAAGTCTCAATCTTAGATGGAACTCCATAGTGTCATGATTATCATCCTCATCGTCATCATCTTTCTCGCATTGTAAAAACTCTGTCAG
>JAPXFY010004853.1:0-16663 GCA_030674185.1 Monoplex corrugatus | reverse complement strand
TGTGTGTGTGTGTGTGTGTGTGTGTGTGTGTGTGTGTGTGTGTGTGTGTGTGTGTGTGTGTGTGTGTGCGCGCGTGCGCACGTGTGTGTGTGTGTATGTTCATATGTGTGTATGTTCATATGTATGTGTTTTTGTGTGTATGTGGGTGTTTACATGTGTGTGTGTATGCATGTATGCGCGTGCGTACAAGGACTTGTCAAGTGGTGATGGACTGAAATGAAATACTGGTCATATAACTCCAGCTAGACGGGGCAACACTCTGTTTTCTTTGATGATATAGCCTGGCTTCAGCCAGGCCACTGTGTGCTTCTCCCCCGTGGGGATGCCCAGGACTCTTTCAATACAAATATAATATTTCAATATAATATTCCCACCTTCTGGAAATTCTGTGCTAGAAATGTCCTCTTTTCTGTCACTCTCTTTGTTTCTGCCTTGTTCCTTTGCTTTCTGTCATTTCTTCCCATCATTTTCTGCCTTGCTGGTCCATTCACCTGTATGTGTTTGATAAAGTCTTGCGCATTTTTTCTGAGGAATGATAATTGGGTATATGTATTAAGTGCATTTTTGGCTCTGGGGAGGTGAGATATGAGGAAGCAATTTTAGGTAATTCATGCCTGTTTTTATGTATGTTTTGGTGTCCTTCATCATCATCATCATCAGTCCCGTAGTCTGGTTGACCGTTGGGGCACCACTGAAGATTTTGCAACCAACTTCCTCCACTTCTTCCGCCTCAGCTTTCCGCAGAATGATATTCCATTCAAGGCCAGTCCACTCTCTGATATTGTCTTCCCATCTTTTTCTCTGTCTGCCTCTTCGTCTCCCTCCCTGAACTGTTCCCTGCAAGACGGTCTTGGCCAGTCCAGATGATCGTGTGACGTGCCCGTACCACCTCAGTTTGCGTCTTTTCACTGAGGTCAGGAGGTCTTCATACAGAGAGTGGTCTGGTTGAAGCCAGATGGCATTTTCGATTCGGGTTTTCACTTCCTTATTGGTTATATGATCTTTGTACGAGATACCAAGGAGTTTGCGGAAGCATCTCATCTCCATTGCCTGTATCCTTCTTTCAATGTCTGCTGTTATGGTCCATGTTTCGCATGGTGTCCTTAGGTGTGGTTTTTAAATCACTTGTGCGATAAACTGGACGGAGTGGTCATGTCCTTAGATTATGTGCAGGAATGCATTGATATGCGTACTTGATTTTTTTTCTTTTTTTTTTTCCTTTGGAAGTTTTGTATGTTTTGAGATGGTTGTAGCCCTGATATGGCTCGAAACAGTCGTCTGGGCTTTAAACAACAATAATAACAACAACTCTGCTTCCTTTAATGATATAGCCTGGCTTCAACCAGGCCACTGTGTGTGCTTCCGTTAATATGACCTGGCTTCAACCTGCCACTCTGTGCTTCCTTTAATGATATTGGCTGGCTTCAACCATGTCACCATCTGCTTCCTTTAACTCAATTGAGCTGTACCGTATACGGCTGTAAGTCACCTTTCACACTGCGTGGAGCTGTGCCATGCACAGGTTTACGTCAGAGTTTCAACTTTTTTGGTGGCCGTAATAAAGGAATAAGGGAAGTAAATCATGCACTACAGTGGTCTTGGGTCTTTTATTTCACAGTTCCTTCCCTTAGACCGTGTTGTGTATTTTTGTTTTAGTAGCAGTTTTTTGATGCTATATGCGGTTCTTTGTTTTCGTCTGATTGTCAAGATGGCGTCAAGAAGCACCAGCCGATTTGCACGCAAATTCACTGTTCTTGATTACACCAAGTAAACAGGAGGTGGTGTTTGTGTTTTTGTATATAAGCTGTACATTCTTGTGTAAATATTCCTGTGGATAATTGTTTTCATTGGTGAAAAAAAACAACATATGGTGTAAATATATGGACTCGGCAAGAGGATATTTACCCCCTTATGGTCACCTGTTTCCTTCACCCCTTCTATCAAGATGAACAGACTACCAGTTTTGAGACGAGTAATATCAATATGTGAACACTTCAATGTTTTCAAAACTGTTTTCCTTTTGTGTGTGACATTTGTTGTTAATTTTTAATATTTTTTTAAAAATCGCCCAAACTTTTGCGATTTCGGGGGTTGTGGCGGTGCAAAATGTTGCGGCTTGAATGAGTTAATGATATAGCCTGGCTTCAACCAGGTCACCATCTGCTTCCTTTAATGATATAGTCTGGCTTCAACCAGACCACTCTCTGTGCTTCCTTTAATGAGGTAGCCTGGCTTCAACCAGGACATTCTAATCCTGCATTGATGGGGGGGAAGGCTTTCTGTCTTGTGAGACGAGTTTATACAGAGTACCTAATTGTGTTGTGATTCAGACCTTTAATTATTTATTTATTTACTTTATATATATGTTCCTTTCTTGAAAATAAAGTACACAAATACACATGTAATTTATGCGTAACCAAGATTATTCTGATGATAGATACAATACCAGTATAAAACATAAACTAGGTAAAACATAGTCTAGGTAGGGCCACAGGACTTGGCCAGCTGATGGGTTTAGGTGCAGGCTTAAGGCTTGTGTCATGATCTCGATACACATGGCACCTGTGACGTAAGTGGATATGGAATTTGTTCCAAGAGATCTTACTGGAACATCTTCAGTAGAATCATCCCAGCTGTTAAATGTGTCATCGGTAAGATCTTGCAGCAAAACACGGGCAGCCAAGACTGTGACTTATCCTGATGCCATTGTCTTGCCACAAACTGTTAGTCAGCATTCCAGGGGCAAAGCTATCTATGGAAATGCACACCGCCACCTCAGTATCAAAAGAGATAACACTGCTGCTCACTTTACTGTCCAAGTAGTAGAATTTGTGTACAGCCCTGATCTCCTGGAACATTGTTGCTCACTTTACTGTCCAAGTAGTAGAATTTGTGTACAGCCCTGATCTCCTGGAACATTGTTGCTCACTTTACTGTCCAAGTAGTAGAATTTGTGTACAGCCCTGATCTCCTGGAACATTGTTGCTCACTTTACTGTCCAAGTAGTAGAATTTGTGTACAGCCCTGATCTCCTGGAACATTGTTGCTCACTTTACTGTCCAAGTAGTAGAATTTGTGTACAGCCCTGATCTCTTGGAACATTGTTGCTCACTTTACTGTCCAAGTAGTAGAATTTGTGTACAGCCCTGATCTCCTGGAACATTGTTGCTCACTTTACTGTCCAAGTAGTAGAATTTGTGTACAGCCCTGATCTCCTGGAACATTGTTGCTCACTTTACTGTCCAAGTAGTAGAATTTGTGTACAGCCCTGATCTCCTGGAACATTGTTGCTCACTTTACTGTCCAAGTAATAGAATTTGTGTACAGCCCTGATCTCCTGGAACATTGTTGCTCACTTTACTGTCCAAGTAATAGAATTTGTGTACAGCCCTGATCTCCTGGAACATTGTTGCTCACTTTACTGTCCAAGTAGTAGAATTTGTGTACAGCCCTGATCTCCTGGAACATTGTTGCTCACTTTACTGTCCAAGTAATAGAATTTGTGTACAGCCCTGATCTCTTGGAACATTGTTGCTCACTTTACTGTCCAAGTAATAGAATTTGTGTACAGCCCTGATCTCCTGGAACATTGTTGCTCACTTTACTGTCCAAGTAATAGAATTTGTGTACAGCCCTGATCTCCTGGAACATTGTTGCTCACTTTACTGTCCAAGTAATAGAATTTGTGTACAGCCCTGATCTCCTGGAACATTGTTGCTCACTTTACTGTCCAAGTAATAGAATTTGTGTACAGCCCTGATCTCTTGGAACATTGTTGCTCACTTTACTGTCCAAGTAGTAGAATTTGTGTACAGCCCTGATCTCTTGGAACATTGTTGCTCACTTTACTGTCCAAGTAGTAGAATTTGTGTACAGCCCTGATCTGGAACATTGTTGCTCACTTTACTGTCCAAGTAATAGAAATTGTTTACAGCCTTCATCTCCTAGTTGTTGACGACCATGGTAGGTGATGAAGTGCCAGAAGCCTGATACAGTGTTGGCTGAATCATAGTGACCGTCTTGCTGAAGCTAATGGTAAAGTCAAAGCATTTGCATGTTACAGCAAATTGGTTTGTGATGTGCTTGATGTCCTCATGTGAGTGTGCTGCTAGCATGCAGTCATCTGTCATCTGCAAAGAGAAATTCCTGCACGACGCCTTTGTGCGCCTTGGTTATAGCTTGGAGTTTTTGAAGGTGAAGAGTTTCCCATCTTAGCGGAATTGGGCGTACACCCCCTTGTCAAAGTGTCTGACTGTATCAGTCAGCATTGCTGCATAGAGAGGAGTGTGGGCGCTAGAACCTATACCTGATATAATGGACATTGATGGCTGATGCTCCTAATCTAAACCTTGTAGTTGCATATTTAAAATGTTAATCGATATCTAGCACTATACGTGGTTTCAAATTGTATGTATTACAAATGTTATTGCTGGTACTAAGTTTTTACACAGCTTGTATAAACAGATTTTTCACACTGTAGAAAACTATGACCAGATCCTTTGCCCTTTTCTAATAGGCGTCTGTTGAACTGATATATAAATCCTTTGCATCACCAAGGTGTTTTTGTTCATAAATCAACAGGTAATGTGAACTTTCTCTAATGCAGCATGGTTGTCTTGTTGGTGTAAATGTAGAGCTCCCTCCTTGCCAGTCTAACGCCATTGCCAGAGAGAGACTGTTGTGTTTGCAGCCTCCAATCCACCCATCTGTCAGCAGGTATCTGACCTGGTTCAGGGTTGGGGAAGATAAAACAGCAAGAGGGAGAGATGGGCATCACTCTGTAATAATAGTCGAGAGAGAAGTTGAGGACTCTACTACATCGTTCATTTATGTCTTTAAGTTATGAGAAAACATTGAATTTTTTGGTCATTTACACTGCTAGCCTGAGATGCTACGTTCGTCACATGTAAGGCTGACTTTTCTCATGTGCTGTTCCTGACTTCACTTAACATAGGGAAGTAGAATGCTTTATCTTTAACCAGTGACATTGATCTTTTGGCATGTTCAGTCACTAGAGCACAGTTCATTTAAGGAGATTCGTGCCAGTGTTGCCCCACCACGTCATGACAGTGACATGATTACTGTAGATTGTATCCATTTATCAAATTACGAAGACTGGTGTAGATTATGTCCATTTATCAAATTACAAAAACTGGTATTATCACTGTAGATTATATTCATTTATCAAATTACAAAGACTGGTATTATCACTGTAGATTATATTCATTTATCAAATTACAAAGACTGGTATTATCACTGTAGATTATATTAATTTATCAAATTACAAAAACTGGTATTATCACTGTAGATTATATCTATTTATTGAGTTACAAAGACTGGTATTATCTCAGTAGATCCATTTATCAAATTATAAAGCCTGGTATTACACTGCAGATTATGTCCATTTATCAAATTACAAAGACTGGTATTATCACAGTAGATTGTATCCATTTATCGAATTACAAAGACGTATTAGCATTGTAGATTGTATCCGTTTATTGAATTACGAAGACCGGTATTATCACTGTAGATTATATCCATTTGTCGTTTTACGAAGATTGGTATTATCACTGTAGATTACATCCTTTTATTGAATTACAAAGACTGGTATTATCACAGTTGATTATGTCTGTTTATCTAATTATGAAGACTGGTATTATTGTAGATTGTATCCATTTATTGAATTATGAAGACTGGTATGATCACTGTAGATTGTATCCATTTATTGAATTACAAAGACTGGTATTATCACTGTAGATTGTATCCATTTATCAAATTACAAAGATTGGTATTATCACAGTAGATTATGTCTGTTTATCGAATTATGATGACTGGTATTATTGTAGATTGCATCCATTTATTGAATTATGAAGACTGGTATGATCACTGTAGATTATATCCATTTATCGAATTACAAATACCGGTATTATCACTGTAGATTGTATCCATTTATTGAATTACAAAGACCGGTATTATCACTGTGGATTACATCCATTTATCGAATTACAAAGACCGGTATTATCACTTGTAGATTGTATCCATTTATTGAATTACAAAGGCTGGTATTATCACTGTAGATTATATCCATTTATTGAATTACAAAGACTAGTATTATCACTTGTAGATTTGTATCCATTTGTGAAATGATGGAGACTGACTGTTCTAGAATTACCTAATTGGTAATCTTTTTTTCTTTTTTTTTTTTGGTGCACATTCTGAGAGAGAGTAGTTGAGGAGAAGAGAAAGAGAGAGAGAGAGAGAGAGAGAGAGAGAGAGAGAGAGAGAGAGAGAGAGAGAGAGAAGGTGGGGAGAAGAGAGAGAGAAGATGGGGAAAAGAAAGAAAGAGAGCATGTGGGAAGAAGAAAGAGAGAGAGAGAGAGAAGGTGGGGAGAAGAGAGAGAGAGGAAGTGGGGAGAAGAAAGAGAGAGAGAGAAGGTGGGGAGAAAAAAGAGAGAGGTGGGAGAGAAGAAGAGAAGTGGGGAGAAAGAGAGAGAGAAGGTGGGGAGAAAAGAGAGGTGAGGAGAAGAGAGAGGGAGGGAAGGTGGGGAGAAAGAGAGAGAGAGAGAGAAGGTGAGGAGAAGATAGAGAGGGAAAGAGAAGGTGGGGAGAAGAGAGAGAGGGTGAGAAGAGAGAGAAGGTGAGGCGAAGAGAGAGAGAGAGAGAGAGAGAAGGTGAGGAGAAGAGAGAGAGAGAAGGTGAGGAGAAGAGAGAGAGAGAGAGAAGGTGAAGAGAAGAGAGAGAGAAAGTGGGAAGAAGAGAGAATGAGAGAGAAGGTGAGGAGAAGAGAGAGAAGGTGGGGAGAGGAGAGAAAGAGAGAAGAAGGGAATAAATCATAATACAAGCATGAACTTTAAAAAAAAATTTTATAATTGTGTTTGGTTGGGAGAGGAGGGGTCTAATTATAGGTTTTGGGGGAGAAGTTGGTGAATTTATCATTGTGTTGCCGATCATCAGCATCATCATCATCATTGTTATTATTGTTATTATTATCATTATTGTTATTGTTAATGTTATTGTGATGATTATGATGATGATGATTATCACCACCAGTGTTATTGTTACTATTGTTATTGTATTTGTGAGTGTTGACTGATGCTTATCTTTGCCATGTTCCAAACAAATGAATGATAATCACACAGAGTTGTTCTTGTTATAGACAGTCATATGTGCTATATCACAGATGTATTTTGTGCATTCTTTGATGTAGATATGATGCTGATGGCGATTGTTAGAATACACTCTTAATGGACTCTGTATGAAGTCTGTGCTCTTTGAAAATCATGTGTGTGTGTATAGATACATACAATATATGTATATATATGTATATATATGTATATACATGTATGTGTATATGTATATATATATTCATATATACATATATATATATATATATATGTGTGTGTGTGTGTGTGTGTGTGTGTGTGTGTGTGTGTGTGTGTATACACACACGCACATTTTTTTTTCTTTTTGCAAATGACAATTTTGTGTAGTAATTTTTCCTCTTAAGTTTTCTCCACCCATTTTCAGTTTTTGTAAAGACATATTTGAATTCAGAGAGAGAGAGAGGGAGGGAGGGGAGAGAGGGGAGGGGAGAGAGAGAGAGAGAGAGAGAGAGAGAGAGAGAGAGAGAGAGAGAGAAGGGGTGGGAGGAGGAGCAGGGTTAAAATGAAGAAAAGAATTGGGAGGGGGATGGAAATAAGGGGATATTTATTCAGTGTATCTGGATGGGTTGTAGGGGGATGTGTACTGGATGATGATGTTGAATATGGTAAGGGTTGTTAAGCTGGGGGTGTGCAAGAAGTGAAGGAAAAAAAAAGTGACCAGAGAAGACTGACTAGTGGTGTCACGATAGAAGTGAAGGAAAAACAGGAGTGACCACAGAAAACCGGCCAACATTGTAATGTCATGATAGAAGTAAAGGAAAAACGGAAGTGACCACAGAAGACTGGCCAGTAGTGGCCTGATAGAAGTGAAGGAAAAATTGAAGTGACAACAGAATACTTGCTAACAAGTGTCATGATAGAAGTGAAGGAAAAACAGAAGTGACCACAAAAGACTGACCAACATTGTAATGTTATGATAGAAGTGATCTCACTGCAGCAACTACAATGACCTCACTATAGTGACCTCACTACAGCCAACTACAGTGACCTCAGTACAGCCAACTGCGACCTCATTACAGCAAACTACAACTACCTCACTACAGTGACATCAGTACAATTTTGTAGCATTAGTAGCACTGCAGCCAACTACAACGACCTCACTACAGTGACATCACTACAGCCAGTTATAGCAACCTCACTACAGTGACTTCACTACAGCCAGTTATAGCAACCTCAGTACAGTGACATCACTACCACCAGTTATAGCAACCTCAGTACAGTGACATCACTACAGCCAGTTATAGCAGCCTCACTACAGTGACATCAATACAGCCAGTTATAGCAACCTCACTACAGTGACATCACTACAGCCAGTTATAGCAACCTTACTACAGTGACATCACTACAGTCAGTTATAGCAACCTCACTACAGTGACATCACTACAGCCAGTTATAGCAACCTCACTACAGTGACATCACTACAGCCAGTTATAGCAACCTTACTACAGTGACATCACAAGAGTCAGTTATAGCAACCTTACTACAGTGACATCACTACAGCCAGTTATAGCAACTTTACTACAGTGACATCACAACAGTCAGTTATAGCAACTTTACTACAGTGACATCACAACAGTCAGTTATAACAACTTTACTACAGTGACATCACAACAGTCAGTTATAACAACCTTACTACAGTGACATCACTACAGCCAGTTATAACAACTTTACTACAGTGACATCACAACAGTCAGTTATAGCAACTTTACTACAGTGACATCACAACAGTCAGTTATAACAACTTTACTACAGTGACATCACAACAGTCAGTTATAACAACTTTACTACAGTGACATCACAACAGTCAGTTATAGCAACTTTACTACAGTGACATCACAACAGTCAGTTATAACAACTTTACTACAGTGACATCACAACAGTCAGTTATAACAACCTTACTTCAGTGACATCACAACAGTCAGTTATAGCATCTTTACTACAGTGACATCACAACAGTCAGTTATAACAACCTTACTACAGTGACATCACAACAGTCAGTTATAACAACTTTACTACAGTGACATCACAACAGTCAGTTATAACAACCTTACTACAGTGACATCACAACAGTCAGTTATAACAACTTTACTACAGTGACATCACAACAGTCAGTTATAGCAACTTTACTACAGTGACATCACTACAGCCAGTTATAGCAACTTTACTACAGTGACATCACTACAGTCAGTTAACATCACTACAGTCAGTTATAGCAACTTTACTACAGTGACATCACTACAGCCAGTTATAGCAACCTCACTACGTAGAGTGACATCACAACAGTCAGTTATAGCAACTTTACTACAGTGACATCACTACAGCCGGTTATAGCAACTTTACTACAGTGACATCACTACAGCCAGTTATAGCAACTTCACTACAGTGACATCACTACAGCCAGTTATAGCAACTTCACTACAGTGACATCACTACAGCCAGTTATAGCAACTTTACTACAGTGACATCACTACAGCCAGTTATAGCAACTTTACTACAGTGACATCACTACAGCCAGTTATAGCAACTTCACTACAGTGACATCACTACAGCCAGTTATAGCAACTTCACTACAGTGACATCACTACAGCCAGTTATAGCAACTTTACTACAGTGACATCACTACAGCCAGTTATAACAACTTTACTACAGTGACATCACTACAGCCGGTTATAGCAACTTTACTACAGTGACATCACTACAGCCAGTTATAGCAACTTTACTACAGTGACATCACTACAGCCAGTTATAGCAACTTTACTACAGTGACATCACTACAGCCAGTTATAGCAACTTTACTACAGTGACATCACTACAGCCAGTTATAGCAACTTCACTACAGTGACATCACTACAGCCAGTTATAGCAACTTCACTACAGTGACATCACTACAGCCAGTTATAGCAACTTCACTACAGTGACATCACTACAGCCAGTTATTGCAACTTTACTACAGTGACATCACTACAGCCAGTTATAGCAACTTCACTACAGTGACATCACTACAGCCAGTTATAGCAACTTCACTACAGTGACATCACTACAGCCAGTTATAGCAACCTCACTACAGTGACATCACTACAGCCAGTTATAGCAACCTCACTACAGTGACATCACTACAGCCAGTTATAGCAACCTCACTACAGTGACATCACTACAGCCAGTTATAGCAACTTCACTACAGTGACATCACTACAGCCAGTTATAGCAACTTTACTACAGTGACATCACTACAGCTAGTTATAACAACTTTACTACAGTGACATCACTACAGCCAGTTATAGCAACTTCACTACAGTGACATCACTACAGCCAGTTATAGCAACCTTACTGCAGTGACATCACTACAGCCAGTTATAGCAACCTTACTACAGTGACATCACAACAGCCAGTTATAGCAACCTTACTACAGTGACATCACAACAGCCAGTTATAGCAACCTCATTACAGTGACATCACTACAGCCAGTTATAGCAACCTCACTACAGCCAACTATAGCAACCTCACTGCATTCAACTACAGCAGCCTCACATGTCTGCCAGAATGCTGCCATGTTCAGGCTGATCACCGAGAGACCTACAGTCTCGTACTAGTAGATTAAAGGATAAACACCAATAGTGTCTCACTTTGATTTGAGTAGAGGGGTCACATTGCGCTCTATCAGGGACCACATGTTTAGGTGGCAAGCGAACACTGCCGTCTTCAGGCTGGTGTTGTATACACTGTGATGATTAGAGGAGAAAGGTTAAAAAAATGTTCTGGCTTTTGTAGGAGGAAGATCATAGCTACCTGCTGTAGCAGCATCTGGATTTGACTTATGTTGCAGTGTCATGCAATGCTGGATTAGTGACCAGCATTGTGTAAAAACATTGTGGCTTCTACACTCAGAGGGGGGTGGGGGAGCTCCCTTCAGGCTGGTGTGAAGGGCATGGACATTACAGTCCTGGAAGGTGAAATGTTAAAAAGACGCTGCTATAGTAATAGCATCTGTAGTTGACTTGTGTTGTGGTATCACATGATGCTTGATTTGTGACCAGAAGACTGTAGGTGGATTCTCATTCGGAGGGGAGAGCTGTCTTCAGGATTGGTCCTGCAATCAGCAATGTGACCACACACGATGGAAGGGGTAAAGCGGAAGGGGTAAAGCGGAGTGTGAAATGTGTGTCATGCCATCGTAACACTGCATCGACTAAGACCACTTCGCCTCGATTCATAGGACCTGAGCAGTAACTTCAGAGACCTGACTTCGTGACAGGTCAGTCTTTACAGTTACACATCTCTTGTGTGACCAGCACACTGTAGGCAGCATCACACTTGGAGGGGAGTGGTGCCACCTGCATGCTGGTCTTGTGAGAGAATCGTTGACATGGATACTTCAGTTGTAGTAGTAGTGGCTTGAGGCAGTGGTCTTGTGAGAGAGTCTATGACATGGATGTTGTAGTTGCAGTGGCTTGAGGCAGTGGTCTTGTGAGAGAGTCTATGATATGGATACTTCAGTTGTAGTTGTAGTGGCTTGAGGCAGTGGTCTTGTGAGAGAGTCTATGATATGGATACTTCAGTTGTAGTTGTAGTGGCTTGAGGCAGTGGTCTTGTGAGAGAGTCTGTGATATGGATACTTCAGTTGTAGTTGTAGTGGCTTGAGGCAGTGGTCTTGTGAGAGAGTCTATGATATGGATACTTCAGTTGTAGTTGTAGTGGCTTGAGGCAGTGGTCTTGTGAGATAGTCTGTGATATGGATACTTCAGTTGTAGTTGTAGTGGCTTGAGGCAGTGGTCTTGTGAGAGAGTCTATGACATGGATACTTCAGTTGTAGTTGTAGTGGCTTGAGGCAGTGGTCTTGTGAGAGAGTCTATGACATGGATACTTCAGTTGTAGTAGTAGTGGCTTGAGGCAGTGGTCTTGTGAGAGAGTCTATGATATGGATACTTCAGTTGTAGTTGTAGTGGCTTGAGGCAGTGGTCTTGTGAGAGAGTCTATGATATGGATACTTCAGTTGTAGTTGTAGTGGCTTGAGGCAGTGGTCTTGTGAGAGAGTCTGTGATATGGATACTTCAGTTGTAGTTGTAGTGGCTTGAGGCAGTGGTCTTGTGAGAGAGTCTACGATATGGATACTTCAGTTGTAGTTGTAGTGGCTTGAGGCAGTGGTCTTGTGAGATAGTCTGTGATATGGATACTTCAGTTGTAGTTGTAGTGGCTTGAGGCAGTGGTCTTGTGAGAGAGTCTGTGATATGGATACTTCAGTGGTAGTTGTAGTGGCTTGAGGCAGTGGTCTTGTGAGAGAGTCTATGACATGGATACTTCAGTTGTAGTAGTAGTGGCTTGAGGCAGCGGTCTTGTGAGAGTCTGTGATATGGATACTTCAGTTGTAGTAGTTGTGGCTTGAGGCAGTGGTCTTGTGAGAGAGTCTGTGATATGGATACTTCAGTTGTAGTAGTTGTGGCTTGAGGCAGTGGTCTTGTGAGAGAGTCTGTGATATGGATACTTCAGTTGTAGTTGTAGTGGCTTGAGGCAGTGGTCTTGTGAGAGAGTCTATGACATGGATACTTCAGTTGTAGTTGTAGTGGGCTTGAGGCAGTGGTCTTGTGAGAGAGTCTGTGATATGGATACTTCAGTTGTAGTAGTAGTGGCTTGAGGCAGTGGTCTTGTGAGAGAGTCTATGACATGGATACTTCAGTTGCAGTAGTAGTGGCTTGAGGCAGTGGTCTTGTGAGAGAGTCTATGACATGGATACTTCAGTTGTAGTAATAGTGGCTTGAGGCAGTGGTCTTGTGAGAGAGTCTATGACATGGATACTTCAGTTGCAGTAGTAGTGGCTTGAGGCAGTGGTCTTGTGAGAGAGTCTATGACATGGATACTTCAGTTGCAGTAGTAGTGGCTTGAGGCAGTGGTCTTGTGAGAGAGTCTATGACATGGATACTTCAGTTGTAGTAGTAGTGGCTTGAGGCAGTGGTCTTGTGAGAGAGTCTATGACATGGATACTTCAGTTGCAGTAGTAGTGGCTTGAGGCAGTGGTCTTGTGAGAGAGTCTATGACATGGATACTTCAGTTGTAGTAGTAGTGGCTTGAGGCAGTGGTCTTGTGAGAGAGTCTATGACATGGATACTTCAGTTTGTAGTAGTAGTGGCTTGAGGCAGTGGTCTTGTGAGAGTCTATGACATGGATACTTCAGTTGTAGTAGTAGTGGCTTGAGGCAGTGGTCTTGTGAGAGTGTCTGTGATATGGATACTTCAGTTGTAGTAGTAGTGGCTTGAGGCAATGGTCTTGTGAGAGTGTCTGTGAATGGATACTTCAGTTGTAGTGGGCTTGAGGCAGTGGTCTTGTGAGAGAGTCTGTGATATGGATACTTCAGTTGTAGTTGTGGCTTGAGCGTGGTCATTGTGGAGTCTTGTATACTGATACTTGTTGTAGGGTGACATGTCTTGGAGAGAGTCTGTGTATGGATACTTGTTGTATGTATGTATAGTCACTGTATCAGAATATGAATATACATCGGACATGTGTGATTTGTCATGACATTGTGTACTGACTGATTTTGTCTATTGAGCCTTGATTACATGACGGTTTATAGATGATGTCATGTAGTCCTTGTATTACATGACTGTTAATGATGTCATGTAGCCCTTGTATTACATGACTGTTATAATGTGATGTCATGTAGTCCTTGTATTACATGACTTATAATGATGTCATGTAGCCCTTGTATTACATGACTGTATTATGTGCATGTAGCTCTTGTATTATACATGACTTATAATGTCATGTAGCCCTTGTTTACATGACTGTTGTAGTGATGTCATGTAGCCCTTGTATTACATGACAGTTTAATGTGATGTCATGTAGCCCTTGTATTACATGACTGTTGTAATGATGTCATGTAGGCCCTGTATTACATGACTTTAATGATGTCATGTAGCCCTTGTGTTACATGATGTTGTATGATGTCATGCTGCCCTTGTTTACATGACTGTTGTAATGAATGTCATGTAGTCCTTGTTTATAATGACTTGTATGTGATGTCATGTAGCCTTGTGTTACTATGACTGTTGTAGTAATGTCATGTAGCCTTGTATTATATGACTTGTATGATGTCATGTAGCCTTGTGTTACTGACTGTTGTAGTGATGTCATGTAGCCCTTGTATTACATGACTGTGTAATGATGTCATGTAGCCCTTGTGTTACATGACTGTTGTAGTGATGTCATGTAGCCTTTATTACATGACTGTTGTATGTCATGTAGCCTTTATTACATGACTTGTAAGTGATGTCATGTAGCCTTTATATTACATGACTGTTGTAGTGATGTCATGTAGCCTGTTATTACATGACTGTTGTAGTGATGTCATGTAGCCTTTATATTACATGACTGTTGTAGTGATGTCATGTAGCCCTTGTGTTACATGACTGTTGTAGTGATGTCATGTAGCCTTTATATTACATGACTGTTGTAGTGATGTCATGTAGCTTTTATTTACATGACTGTTGTAGTGATGTCATGTAGCCTTTATATTACATGACTGTTGTAGTGATGTCATGTAGCCTTTATATTACATGACTGTTGTAGTGATGTCATGTAGCCTTTATATTACATGACTGTTGTAGTGATGTCATGTAGCTTTATATTACATGACTGTTGTAGTGATGTCATGTAGCCTTTGTATTACATGACTTGTATATGTCATGTAGCCTTGTGATTACATGACTTGTAGTGTCATGTAGCCTTGTATTACATGACTGTCTGTAGATGTCATGTAGCCTTGTATTACATGACTGTTGTATGATGTCATGTAGCCCTTGTATTACATGACTGTTGTAATGTCATGTAGCCCTTGTGTTACATGACTGTTGTATGATGTCATGTAGCCCTTGTATTACATGACTTGTAATGTCATGTAGCCCTTGTATTACATGACTGTTGTAATGTCATGTAGCCCTTGTTTACATGACTGTTGTAGTGATGTCATTAGCCCTTGTATTACATGACTGTTGTAGTGATGTTATGTAGCCCTTGTATTACATGACTGTTTGTAATGTCATATAGCCCTTGTATTATGGACTGTTGCAATGATGTCATGTAGCCCTTGTGTTACATGACTGTTGTAGTAATGTCATATAGCCCTTGTATTACATGACTGTTGAGTGATGTCATGTAGCCCTTGTATTACATGACTGTTGTAGTAATGTCATATAGCCCTTGTATTATGTGACTGTTGTAATGATGTCATGTAGCCCTTGTATTACATGACTGTTGTAGTGAATGTCATGTTAGCACTTGTATTACATGACTGTTGTAGTATGTCATATGGCCCTTGTATTACATGACTGTTGTAGTGATGTGATTAGCCCTTGTATTATATGACTGTGTGTGATGTCATGTAGCCCTTGTATTACATGATGTTGTTGTGATGTCATGTAGCCTTAGTATTACATGACTTTTAGTATGTCATGTATGCCCTTGTATTAATGACTGTTGTAGTGATGGCATGTAGCCTTTATTTATGACTGTTGTGTAATGTCATGTAGCCTTATATTACATGATGTTGTTAGTGATGTCATGTAGCCCTTAATTACATGACTTTGTAGTGATGTCATGTAGCCTTTATTAATGACTTGTAGTGATGTCATGTAGCCTTTATATTTTACATGACTGTTGTAGTAATGTCATGTAGCCTTTATATTACATGACTGTTGTAGTGATGTCATGTAGCCTTGAATTACATGACTGTTGTAGTGATGTCATGTAGCCTTTATATTACATGACTTTGTAGTGTGTCATGTAGCCTTTATATTATACATGACTGTTGTAGTATGTCATGTAGCCTTTATATTACATGACTGTTGTATTGATGTCATGTAGCCTTTATATTACATGACTGTTGTAGTAATGTCATGTAGCCTTTATATTACATGACTGTTGTAGTAATGTCTGTAGCCTTTATATTACATGACTGTTGTAGTAATGTCATGTAGCCTTTATATTACATGACTGTTGTAGTAATGTCATGTAGCCTTGTATTTACATGACTTGTTGTAGTAATGTCATGTAGCCTTTGTATTACGTGACTGTTGTAGTAATGTCTGTAGCCTTTATATTACATGACTGTTGTAGTAATGTCATGTAGCCTTTATATTACATGACTGTGTAGTAATGTCATGTAGCCTTTATTACATGACTGTTTGTAGTAATGTCATGTAGCCTTTATTACAGTGACTGTTGTAGTAATGTCATGTAGCCTTTATATTACATAACTTTTGTAGTAATGTCATGTAGCCTTTATATTACATGACTGATGTAGTAATGTCATGTAGCCTTTATATTACATGACTGTTGTAGTATGTCATGTAGCCTTTATATTACATGACTGTTGTAGTAATGTCATGTAGCCTTTATATTACATAACTTTTGTAGTAATGTCATGTAGCCTTTATATTACATGACTGATGTAGTAATGTCATGTAGCCTTTATATTACATGACTGTTGTGGGGGGGAAAAAATGACTGTT
>JAPXFY010004852.1:12500-16666 GCA_030674185.1 Monoplex corrugatus | reverse complement strand
GGCCATTAAGGTGGCGTGTAGAAAAATGGACGAACAAAAAAAAAAAAAAAAAAAAAGGTGAGCACAAAGGTAACCTCCCTAAGTACGATGATCCTCACAACAAAAAAAAGTATTCATCGCACCAGGACTCTTCCATATGCGCTTCACCCAGATCTGCCAGTAAATTACCTGGCAGACTCTCTGAGCCTCCATGAAGCCCTACGCACTGGCAGGTGTAGCAATGGGGGAGAAGAGGGAGGTGAGGTGGGCCCCTCCTTCAAAAAGTTGGCCCCAGAATCGTTGAGGGTCTCGCCCACCTCACTCCCCCTTATACACCTCAAGGCTGTGGACCCAGTGTTACCTGTTTACATAAAAGGATTATAAAAAGTTTCAGGTTTCCTGCTTAAGGTTAGGGCATTATGCCCTAATCGTTTTGAATTATGCCTGTCTGTGTGTGGTGGTCTTTGATTTAATGTCTATTCACTAAAGTGATTTTAGACCAAACAAAAAAAACAAAAAACAAAAAAAAGGGGGGGGGGGGGGAGTGATAGAGGAGGAGTGAAGAAGATATTTGAAAATTGTCAATTTTGAATTTGAGAAAAGATGATCCAGAAAACAATTGTTTTGAAGAGGGGAAGGTAAAACTAACAAATAATGTTACCATAATTAATCGATTTAAACAAACAAACTGACAAACAAAATTAGTAAATATCCGGAAGAAATGAATAAAAAGTAAAACTAATAATTGACTAACCACAACAATGAACAAGTCAAATAACATTTTAAAGGTAATTCGCTATAGGACTTTTTGACAGGCTAACAAAAAATTCATACAGTAATGATGATGAGGCAAATATGTCAAAACTGTACTCACAGATAGTGTTGGAATATGTCGTTTTACCCTAACGCAAGAAAGAATATGACTATGTGTTATCTTCTTTCCACACAGACACACTATGTTATTGGTATATTTTTGTTTTGAATGCATCAAGTTTCCATCTGTACATAAGGGACTGTATAGTTCTGCTGGCATGAAGCTGCTTAAGTATTTTGCTAACTTCAAAGTTCATGTGACATTTATCATACTTTTTCTGTTTTAATTGGAACTGCTTCCAGACGTAGTTGTCCACTAAAGTGTAATTCTCGTGCAACGAGAGAGAAAGCTGGATATTGTTTGAATCTGGTGAGTTATTAGCTCCCCGTTTGGCAGCCCTGTCAACTTTATTATTATAACTAAAAGAACTATGAGAAGGTATCCAGCAGAAAGTAATATCAGTGCCTCTTAAAGATAAATTATGAATCAAGTGACTTATTTCCAGAATCATTTCTGATCTTGTTTTGTAATTTTGATAATTCAAGAGCCTGAAGTACTGATTTTGAATCAACGCAAAGAAGTATCTGAAAAATTGTCCTAGGAAGACTTATCAGAAAGTTTAAAGCCATTAATATTGCAAAGAGTTCAGCTGTAAAGATAGATTTATCAAGTCCTATGTAGAAAGATTTTTCAATTTTGAGAGCAGGTATTAAAAACGCTGAGCCTGCTTTTCTTTCAATTACTGACCCATCAGTGTAAATTTTCAAATGATCAGAATATACGTCGTTTATATGACATTTAACCTGACTTGCCAGTAAGTTTATATTGTCTCCTTTTTTTAAATTAGTGTGGTGTACGTCAAATCGTGCTCTTTGGAGTTCCCAACTGGGTACTGGCGAAAAGGAAGGTCGTATAGATACAGGATCTACGTCTAGATCAATTCCTGAGCCTTTCATGACGTCAGATGTGTATGTTGCAAGTGTGACCTGTGAAGATATTGATTTAGCTCGTTTTGGAAAGTCGGTATCTGATCTCAGTTTAATTTCTGTTTCTGAGATGTGTTTCTACGGTAGTGTTTCTTAACAAAAATTTTGTAGAAGCGACTTTCCTTTGCTCATCAAGTGGCAACAGTTTGATTTCATTATATGTCCGAAGACAGGAAGCATGCATTGGAAGACCCAGTGCAAGTTTGAAACCTTTACAATCTATGCTCTGCAGTTTTTTTAGTAAGTGTTTCGGTGCACTGAAGAAGATTTCTTGAGCATAGGTTAATTTAGATCTAACAAGCGATTTACAAAGATGAACAAGTGTTGATGAATCTTGACCCCATGTCTGTTTGCGAACTATTTTTATGAAATTTAAACTTTTTTGAGCTTTGGTTAATAAGTATTCAATATGCTGATTCCAAGATAATTTTGCTGTAAGGAAAACTCCTAAGAATTTAATCGACTCGTTAAACTGAAGAAGAGTATCTCCCAGTTTGAAAGTGGGAATATTTACTGGGTTAGCTCCATTATTAAATAAAACTATTTTTGTTTTTTTCCAGGGATAGATGTAACCCATTTTCTACCATGTATCGCGCTATTTTATCAAGTTCTAATTGGTAGCATTTGCGTGTATAATTGATACAGCGCAAAGGAGTTTTCTTTTTCATATTTACCTGCATCCACATGCATAAATCGTCAGCACATTGAGCTAAAACTACATGCTTAGATACTTTACTGGGTAAGTCATGCATTAATATCATGAAAAGAAGGGGAGCTATAACGGATCCCTGAGGGATACCCATTTGAAGAATTCGTTTCGTGGAATATACATTTTCAATCCTCGTTTGAAATACTCTGTTTTCTAAGAAACACTTAACATAGCCAAAAATGTGACCTGTCAGCCCAATACTTTTAAATTTGAATAACAATCGGGAGTGCCACACTTGATCGTATGCTTTCGTTATATCAAAAAATGTAGCTAAAACACATTGACGTCTTGCAAATTGTTGTTTTATATTAGTAGTTAGCTTTGTTAGGATCTCTACTGGTGACCTGCCTTTCCGAAATCCTGCCTGATTTACTGGTATTATTTTATTCTTTTCACAATAGTGCATCAGTCTCTTTAAGATTATTTTCTCCATTAGTTTACATACATGTGATGTTAATGCAATTGGCCTGTAGTTTTTCAAATCGGTATTACATTTACCTGGTTTTAATACAGGAACCACTATTGTTTCTTTCCAGTTGTTAGGCATTATCCCACTATTCCAGCATTTTTTAAATATGTCATGTAGCAAGATTATAAAATTTTCTGGTAAATTTTTCAGCATCTCATTGGAAATTGCATCTAGTCCAACTGACGTTTTTTTACTTGGAAGGGACTGAATGGCATCTTTTAATTCTTGAAGTGTGAGTGATGCATTTATGTAGTGAGTATTGTCAGAGGCAGGGTCCTTATATACATCTTTCTTTTCATCTCGTTCCCTATAATTTCTATCAGAGACAGGGAGTCCTTCTACACGACAGGCCTCAGCAAACACGTCTGCAAAAGCTTCTGCTTTTTCCAATGAGCTAGGAATAGGGTTATTTTCTAGCTTTACTGGAATTGATGGCAACTTAATCCCGTTTTTCATTAATTTTAGTTTTTCCCAAATCTTTATCGTGTCTTTGTGGTTATTTACTTCACATTTACAAAAAGATGTCCAGTGTTGTTCTTTGGCTTGCTCTATGATTCTGTTACACTTAATGTTGGCACTTTTCATCGCTGTATGATTTTCAGGTGACCTGTTTGCTAAATAAATTTTGTATTTTTCTTTCTTTTCGTTCACTGCCTTTTGACAGTCCTCATTCCACCAGACATTTCCATGATGTTTTCCTATTTTTGACACTGTAAGTTTTGGAATTGAAATGTTAGCAGCCCTTAAGAGTGAGTTACAGAAAACTTCGTACGTTTCGTTTATGTTCATTGCTTCAGATAGATCTGTTCTTGTCTTTTCAAGGATTGCCTTAAAACTGATCCAGTCAGCGTTTTTATAATTAAACTTGGGTAAACTATCTTGTGGTATGGCGTCTATTTCTGTAGTATGGTTTAGGGTAAGACGTATGGGGATGTGATCTGATCCCAACAAGTCATCCTCTGTTTGCCATGTGGCGTTTGGGGCTAGGGATGGTGAGATTAAAGTAAGATCGATAGCTGTGGGTCTGTGGGTTGGTATATCGGGGATCCGGGTAACGTGTCCGTTGTTAAGTAAATATAAATTGGAATCTACAATATTTTCAATCAACCTGTTGCTTGTTATGTTTGTACAATACTTTTCCCAAAATGGGGCATGTGCATTAAAATCACCTCCAATTATCCACTTGTCGTCCTGATCTTGAAAGTGTTT
>JAPXFY010004852.1:5000-7500 GCA_030674185.1 Monoplex corrugatus | reverse complement strand
CATAGTTATGCTTAAATTTGTATTCAGGTATGTTTTATAAAATCCCCTGTGTGATGAATTGGACGGAGTGGTCACCGCCTGGGGCATGTCCTTGGCTTATGCGCGCGAGTGCATTGATGTGTGTACTTCATTTTTCTCTCCACCCCCACCCCCCTTTGTGTTTTGTTGTTGTTGTTGTTGTTCTTTTTGTTGTTGTTGTTGTTGTTGTTGAAGTACTATGTATATTTTGAAACGGTTATTGCCCTGATATTGCTCTATGCAGTTGAGTGGACTTTAAACAAATATAACACTAACTGCGATGATGAGGAGGAGGATTATTACCGTTATTATTATCATTAGGCTTATAATGTTGCACGATCTTTTAAATATCAATACGCTTTCTGAAGGATTTAGACGGCAGTGTGACGTAGCTAACCTATGCAATTAAACGGAAATTTTTTGCATTGTCAGTGTGATCTCGTTTGGTGTTGGGCATCTATAGGACTGTGCGCAGTCTATGAATAATTAATCCTTTGTATTTACAAGGTCGGGCTTCTGAGTGACGAAGTTAGCACGTGAAATAAAATGGAAATTCGCTGGAATTGTGAATGTCCTCTTTTGGTGTTAGGCTTATGTTTGTGCTTCTTCTTCTTCTTCTTCTTCTTCTTCTTCTTCTTCTTCTTCTTCTCTTCTTCTTCCTTCTTCCTTCTTCCTTCTTCTTCTTTTCTCTTCTTCTTCTTCGCATTCTTCTTCTTCTTCTTCTTCTTCTTCTTCCTTCTTCCTTCTTCTTCTTCTTCTTCTTCGCATTCTTCTTCTTCTTCTTCGCATTCTTCTTCTTCTTCGCATTCTTCTTCTTCTTCTTCTTCTTCTTCTCCTCCTCCTCCTCCTCCTCCTCCCCCTCCTCATCCTCTTCCTTTTTCTTCTTCTTCTTCTTCTTCTCGTTCCATTTCTCTTTCTTCATGTTGTTGTTCTTGTTGTAATTGCTCTTCTTCTTCTTCTCCTTCTTGTTCTTGTTCTTCTTGTTCTTCTTCTTCTTCTTCTTCTTCTTCTTCTTCTTCTTCTTCTTCTTCTTCTTCCTTCTTCCTTCTTCTTCTTCTTCTTCTTCTTCTTCTTCTTCTTCTTCTAGATCTTCCTCATTTTTCTTCTTCTTTTTTTCTTGTTAGCATTGTCATCATCATCATCATAACCTTCAAGATCATTGCTATCACAGTCTTCATCATTATCGTTAACATCATCATCATAACCACCACCATCATCAGCACTACTATCACAGTCTTCATCATCATCGTCATCATCATCAGCAGCAGCAGCAGCAGCAGCAGCAACATCACTGCTATTATTATTTTCTTTCTTTCGTTTTCCCATCGTTCTCTTTTTTTCTTGCTTCTTCTGTTTTCACCAGCTCTTCCGTCTGGTTATTCTTCCACTTTCCTTCCGTCTATTTGGTTTTCTGGGTTTTTTTGGTTTTGTTTATTTGTTTTTTTTTTTTTCCCTCAGCCACCCTGCAGTTCTGTCCAGTATTTTCTCCCTGGGTCTACCTGGTGTTCTCTTTCCCTCCAGCTTTCCTGTTGTGACCAGGTGCTATAATTTCTCTTACCTCATAAAATCTCCTATAAATGTTGCTTGTCTTTTCCTAATCTTCTTTATCAATGATCTCGTGTCTGCTTCCATTAAGACTGCCTCGTTTGTTTTCTTTGCTTTCCGTGGAACTCTAAACGTTCCTCTTAGAAACCACATCTCGGCTGCCTCAATCTTGTTCTGGCTTTGCGTGTTGACTGTCCACGCCTCACAACCGTATAACATTATCGGTTCTATATGACATTCAGAAACGCTCTTCCTGATGTTAACTGATAGGCATTTGTTGGTAAAAACGCTTTTCGTCTTCCTGAATGCTGAAAACGCAGTTAGAGTAACGACAAGTCAAAATGGACTTTCAGCATAACATAACAGAGCAGAAAACGTAGTTAGTGTAACAATGGACTTGTCAACACATATAACTCATCATAATAGAAAAAGCAACCGGACTCAACAAACAATCACTTCACACAGTCAGAACTGACGCGACCTGTCAAACTTGTCAACACGGAAGTCAGTTCCTGCGGAAAACTAGTGTGGCAAGTTGAGTAACTAACTCGAAAACGATAAGAGTCTTTATGAAATGTATGAAGAATAAACTCCTGTCGAATATGAGAAAATAGAAGAACAACACATTAAAAAGTGTTCTTCATCTTTGTTTTCTATTCTTGCATAGTAGACATGTCGGTGCATTCTCAGAAACAATTCTTTTTACAGCGATTATGATGTACTGCCATATCTGTATTCCAGATTTAAACTTCGTCATTATACAGTTAATACGTCTGTCATTATTCTTACTGTATACAACACCCGAACACCTTGTTGTAGAGGGGTCAAATTTTCGACTTTAAAGTCTTTCTCAAGAAACTCAGAATGTCGACTAACAACAAAGCATAGCTATTACGGAGTTATGTACAAATATTGTGCGTCATTTTTATTGTGCGTC